>WSUI01000136.1:4645-55626 GCA_019633595.1 Tulasnella sp. UAMH 9824 | reverse complement strand
GCGTTTCGGGCGATCGTATTCTCGCAGTTTACTGGGTTCCTTGACCTTATCCAGACGGTGCTCAAACGAGAAGGGTTTCCAGGTTACAGGTTAGACGGGTCGTTGAGTCAGAAGCAACGGACGCAGGTTTTGCAAGAATTTGCGGAAAAAAGCTCGCAACCGAAGGTTTTCGCCATCAGTTTGAAGGCTGGCGGTGTGGGGCTTAATTTGACCAATGCCAACTACGTTTTCATGGTTCGTCGTCACCCATCTAGAGTCGGGGATTCTGCTAACTTCTTAGCATGGTTAGATGGACTCTTGGTGGAACAGTGCGGTAGAGCAACAGGCCATCGACAGAGTATAGTCATTTGGCCGATGGAACTGTATGTCAAGACTAACGATGCACCACATAGGTTCACCGGATCGGGCAAGACAAAACAGTCTACGTCACTCATTTTCTCGTACGTTTCGCCATGAATCGCCGTGCTTTGCTTGGTCCTAATTTTCTTTTCGTTCTAATCTACTGTGGCAGGTTTCTCGAACGATCGAGGAGAGAATTGTTGCGATCCAGAAGCGCAAGACGGCCATTGTCAAAAGTGCCTTGGGTAACAAAGGGAAGTCCGAGCAGGAGACGTTTGAGAACCTTCGAATTATGTTTTCTGGCTAGACATGGTTGATGACCTGGGGAGTTTCGTCGACGGGCTTGGGGCCAGGGCTCAGCATTTGGTGTTGGGGATGAGGGTCTTGCGTGTGCACAACGCCTGAATTCGTTCCATGGAATATTGGTGCTGTGAGGATATACGAGTGCACAGCAATCCGATAGGCTCTCAGGGGCACTGCTTGGGCCTGTTAGTTTTATCATCCATGCATGCTCGTCGGGGAAGCGGAGCGTCAGCCCATGCGAAGATTGACCACTATGGAGACATAACATGTGACCCTCAAGCCTGAGAAATGTATAACGGTTACTAATCCAGAGAACTTGAAGTCAATGTTTAACCTATGACACTCGTTTGGGTGATAAATGGTTAAGACCAATACGACTCCCATCCTACGCCATAGTAAAGGCGCCCTTACAAATTGTGTGTTCATGGGAGGGAACCCTCCCCTTTGGGCTTTGTAGCCTGCTCCTTACATCATGATTGCATCAATCGATTTGGGCCCATAGGTAGCTGAAGCAGTGGCCCACCCCAATTTCTGCCTCAATTACTCTATTGCGGGTGGGGTCAGACAATGGCGATACCCGGCGACAATATGTAATTGAATCGGGTATACAAATTAGATCTCTCGCCGTTCCTAGAGTGTACGATCTGATTGTGATTCGCTTGGGTCATTTTCTTCATTTCAGGATATAATTCTGTCCTAACTCTCTTGAATGAGGCTCCGGTGCGTGCGAATTCTCCCGCACGTCGCCGTCAACCCAAATCCACGTCGCGGTCTGGCCTGAAATCACGATTCGTCAAACCCTAACGACGCTTAACGCCAGTACGCCTGTAACCGCCACCCTTGAACACTTGTGCTCGCGATGTCGTTCAAGAAGGATGAGGAGAGCGGACTCAATGCTTATTATAATAACAAGAGCACGATAATTCAGGAAGCTCGTATCTTCAATGAATCCAACGTCAGCCCTCGAAAATGCCGTGCTTTGCTCACCAGAGTCGTTTATCTCTTGTACCTGGGAGAAACTTTGAATACCCAGGAGGCAACAAACCTCTTCTTTGGTGCCACAAAGCTGTTCCAGAATAAGGACGTGAGTTGCTCTTTTACGCGGCTCTTTTCAGGGTTCAGACGCGAGACTGATTAACGATGGATTCCCCGGTCCGCTATAGAGCGCACTACGACAAATGGTCTATCTTACGGTCAAGGAACTTGCCACTATGGCGGAGGACGTTATTATGGTTACCGCCAGCATCATGAAGGATATGCAGCCTAATTCAGAGGTGGTCTACCGGCCGAACGCCATTCGTGCGCTCTGCAGGATTATCGACGTAAGTTGCAGCTGGCTTATCGAAACCAAAATACGACTAATACGCGACGTGGGAATAGCCATCGATGGTTCAAGGTGTAGAACGTTTCTTCAAGTCGGCGATAGTGGACAAGAACCCTTCAATATCCTCCGGTGCCCTTGTGTCTGCCTACCATCTCTACCCCCAAGGGAAGGAAGTCATCAAACGCTGGGTGAATGAAGTTCAGGAATCAGTCAATGTCAAACCCATCGCGTCGTACTTCAACTCACCGCAACCCACTTCCGGCTATCTTGGATTCTCTTCGCCTCAACCACAAGGACCTCAAACGATTCCTTCAACGAGTAACATCACTCAGTATCATGCCTTGGGTCTCCTCTTCCAAATTCGCCAACAGGACCGGATGGCCATCACCAAGATGATTCAGCAACTTGGCGGCGGAAAATCTGGTTCAGGGTCAAGTCTGAAAAACCCCATGGCTCTTTGCATGCTCGTCCGCTACGCTGTCAAAGTTATGGAAGAGGATCCAAAGTATGGAGCGGTTACTCATGTCCGAATGACTCGAATTTTCTGACCTTTCTTGCTTTAGCATGCACAAACAGATGTACGACTTGCTTGAAGGCTGGCTCAGGCACAAGAGCGATATGGTCAACTATGAAGCCGCTCGAGCCATTTGCGAGATGCGTGGCGTGACTGCTCAGCAACTTACTCGTTCTGTTTCTGGTTAGTTATTGCGCAATAGCGGGCCTTATTCGCTTGTCTAACGAACCCATTTGCAATTAGTCCTTCAGATCTTCCTTTCTTCACCAAAGCCTGCTCTAAAATTTGCTGCTATCCGCACTCTCAGCCAACTCGCCCTTACCCACCCAGCGAGCGTAGCGACCTGCAACGTCGATATGGAGAATTTGATCACCGACTCCAATCGAAGCATCGCTACGTATGCCATCACCACTCTTCTTAAAACGGGCAACGAAGCCTCCGTCGACCGCCTCATGAAACAGATCACGGGCTTCATGTCCGAGATCTCTGATGAGTTCAAGGTCATCGTCGTCGAAGCAATCAGGTCTTTGACTCTCAAGTTCCCCGCCAAGCAAGCCCTCATGCTCAACTTCTTGTCAGGAGTTTTGCGCGACGAAGGAGGTTACGACTTCAAGCGAGCCGTAGTGGAAGCTATCTTCGACATGATAAAGTACATTTCGGATTCAAAGGAAGCTGCTCTCGCCCACCTCTGCGAATTCATCGAGGATTGCGAATTCACCAAGCTCTCCGTCCGGATATTGCACTTGATCGGCATTGAAGGCCCAAAGACCCTACAGCCCACCAAGTATATCCGATACATCTACAACCGCGTCGTTCTCGAAAACGCCATCGTCCGCGCAGCCGCCGTGTCCAGTCTCGCGAAATTCGGGGTCAACGCTGTTGATGGGACCATCCGGAACAGTATCCGCGTGCTCCTCAGCAGGTACTAGTGACCGATGACGCTGCGCTGTGTAATTATGCTGAACATCTTTTGCGCAGGTGCCTTGACGATGTTGATGACGAAGTCCGTGACCGCGCCGCTATGTATTTGAAGGTTATGCAGGAAGAAGTATTAGCGCAAAAATACGTCAAGGATGGTATGGCTCCGAGATCCCGCCTTCGTAAATGAAATGCTAATATCGGCACCTTCAGACTCGGTCTTCTCTCTAGCAGCCCTGGAATCCCAGTTAGTGTCATACGTGAATGACTCGGCGGCTTCAGAAACTCCCTTCGATGTATCGGGAGTCCCGAAAGTCAGTCGCGCACAAGCGCAGCAGGAGAGCGCTCGTCAGTTGCTACGAATTCCTTGCCTCTCATGGACCCCAGCACTGATAATCGAACTTCCCAGGTCCGAACGCCATCGAGACGATTGTGGCCGCTGCGCCCGCCAAGGCAACTCCGGCAGCACCAGTTCAGAAGACCGCGGAAGAGACCAAGTCTGCTTATGCTCAGCAGCTTGGTGCCGTACCGGACTTTGCCGATTATGGTCCAATCCTCAACAGCAGCAACAAGCCCGCTGCGCTAACGGAGACAGAAACGGAGTACGTTGTCACTTGCGTCAAGCACATTTTCAAGGAACATGTGGTATTCCAGGTGCGGCTTATCCTTCTGGCTTACTGTTTCAACATGATGTTGATATGGTTATACAATAGTTCAACGTGTCCAACACTCTTCCCGACACTATACTGGAGCGCGTGGCAGTAGCGATGCAGCCGAACGACACTGGCCTCACGGAAGACTTTATCCTTCCTGTCGAATCCCTCTCGCACGAAAATTCGCCGCAAATCGTTTACGTGTCATTCACCCGTGATTCACCAGACGACTACATTCTCGGATCTTTCGGCTGTACTCTCAAATTTATTAGTAAAGAAGTCGACCCAACGAGTGGCGTTCCGGAGGAAGAGGGCTACGAGGATGAATATCAACTCGAGGAGGTGGAACTCGGTGCAGGCTCCGATTACATCATCCCCAACTACGCCGCCTTCACAGCCGAATGGGATAAGATGAAGGAGACTGGAACCTCTTTAACAGAAACATTTGCTCTTTCTAGCATGGGTAGTCTCAAAGGTGAGAGTATCGTGTTTATCAGATCAAACCAGGAAATGACCCGTATACTCTCAGCCGCCTGCGATTCGCTCATCGAAATCCTGAACATGGAAGCGCTAGGAGGGACTGAGAACCCCCAGTCTACCTCCGTGCATACTCTGAACCTGTCGGGTCTAGTAACTGGCGGAGGTGGAAAAGTCCTTGCGCGTTGTCGGATGACGTTTTCTTCGGGCCAAGGCGTCACCCTGGAGCTATCTGTGCGAGCAGAGCAGGAACCAGCGGCACGGCTAGTCCTAGCAGCCATCGGAGGCTAAAATTGATCTTTAGTAAATATCATACTTCTTTGCATCAGTAGTTTCTCGTGTTCTGGACTTTCGGCTGTTGCCCGAGTTATTGGTCAACTGGAATCTGCAGGAGCCAGGAAGGATCCAGTGTTCTCCAAGCAGTGCGGCCGAAACATGGCCGAATCTTCACAGTGTATGGCATAGTTTCTCAAGGCCTTCGTCCCGCTCCGGAGCTTGATGCGGCCCAAAGGCGCTTTGCTGCTACGCCTGATCTATGCTGGCAAAGGGGTCTACGGCGTTAGCGCGCTTTCGAATTCTCACGTTTATACGCTCCCTAAAACCCCATCGATCACCTTCACCCCGTTTCTTGGAGGTACAATATCCAGCATGTCCGATGAAGGTGGGCATATTTGAACATATCATTTCAACACGCTGGAACAGAGCTGCACATAGAGTTACCAATCGTTTTCACCGGCACTGATGGTATCGACTCCGTCCGTTTCGTCAGCCGGATTAGGCGCCTCGCCGTATCTCAAGGCAAATCGAGGGACGAAGAGTGGCTCGTAGACTTTACTACTTCTTGTTTGCAAGGTGACGCATTTTACTGGCACCTTGGACTCCCAGCATCCACCCAGGAAAACTGGCAGGAGCTTGTAGCAGCACTGGTGAAGAAGTTTCCGCCAAGAGAAAACTATCTCCCCAAAAGCCCAACGTAAAGACTGTCCGAGATTGGTCTTCTTTAGCTAACGCTTATTGCTGTCAATCAGCTACACCCCGAGTCAAGGAGAGGCACCAGCCGCAGCGCCCGCGGCGGGGCCCTTAAACATTCGAAACCTTCTAAGCGCACCACTGGTCGGGCGACTCCGAGTTATTGCCGGGGACTACAGAGCTGGAACCTATATAAGCCGTGTTGTCGAGCCAGACACAGGGGTTCTCCTCAGTTGCTATGATGCCGCCGAAGCACTCACTGTGCGGATAACCCCATCCACGTCCATGCAAGGTATCGAGATTATGGTATGACTCTCCCCTTCCTTAGTGAACCATGGTCGCACAAGCAGTTCACGTTCCCCTAGGACTTCCCCTCCCCGTATAATTGGCTGGGAAGCCTCAGAAACACCACCCACCCTCTTAGCCCTACCTTTTCCGGGTGAAATACTTTCGCTCTCTTAGTAGCCATACATGAATAATTAAACTGACAGGGACGGCAGCTTTTCTAATTTAGCCCCACTCAGTCGACCAGATTCTTACCCCATAGGAACAAATGTCACCCCGCCATACGGACAGCTTCAGGCCGCCATTTGGAGTTACAACCCCATTGACGATTCTGTTCAAGCACTGTTACCGGATGGGGGCTGTAAGTTTGATGGTTCAGCAGCAAGGAACGACAACTTATCTCCTTATATGCCCAGGTACATACCTAATGGCGATAGTGGTAAACGTGGATAACGGCCGCCTGCTGCTTGCGACCAACTTCAGCGCATTCTGTCAAGCATACCCTCAAAAGAACTATGCTCTTGTGGTCAGTAAGCCTTACTAATTCGCGACTCGACGAATCTAACCACGCCATACTCACGTAGCGGTTGATATTAGAGCGCACCTGAGCTCGGATGTAAAATTGTACGTCATGGTATTGGGACATATTGTACCGTTATCCAATGTTGTTGTTCCCGCTACGAAGTAGTGGTTTATATTAACTCCATATGGTGGAAAACGGCGCACCCCCGTCACGTGAGGGAATATGGAACAATTCAACCTACTCCCACCATAGCCGCGTTCTACACAGGCATTCGATGGCGGACGGAGGTGAATCGTCGTCATCTCGATCTTCCAATATGATTAGATGCAGCTGCGTTTATGCTGATATTGACTATTGCAGAATCGGATTTGAAGTTTGAAGGGTTTGGCGGAACCACACAAGTTACACAATTCATCACCTTCATCCGGCGAAAAGCACTAGCAGCCAGTCGATCACGCGATAAAGAATGGATAGCCGATTTTGCCGCTACTCATCTGGATGGAGAAGCGTTTTTATGGCACCTGAACTTAGATCAAGCGGTTCAGATGGATTGGGACAAATTGCAACGTGCACTCGTGGAACGATATAGCGCCCAGGCAGCCGCGCAATCACCCGGATCCACAAAGTACCTTTCCCTGCCAACCCCAAAAAGGGTCTTATGAGCCGATCTCTAACAACTTGCATTAACATAGGACGGTCGCTGAAGCCCCCGCCGCGGCGCCTCCTCCACCTACCGCAAGTACCCTAGGTGGAGGGTCGGGCTTCCTCGAAGGACGCATTCGTGTCGAGGCTCCTGGAGAGACGGGATACCTTTCGCGAATCCTCGACAGAGAATTTAACGTATTCGTTTTCGGAACATCGGTTTCGGATGCAATCCGAGTTAGGTTTCAACCTAACGGGTTCGTTCATGAGATATTGCTTCTTGTCCGCGTTGTTTTGTCCGGGTTGCCAAGGATTGCTAACTTGTTGGGCCTTGTAGGAATACCAAGCACCTTTTCAATGCCTTGGTACTATACGCACAGACACGTATAAATTCGGCCCAGGATCGCATTTGTAAGCCGTGCACCCATGCTTTCGGCAAACCGACACTGATCGCTAAGCTTTCAAACGATGAAGACACGCAAACTTGATCCCAGTGACACCCCCTGGAGTGGATCCAGTCAGGACAGTGAAAACTGGATTGAACGGAACTGCCAGCAATCTAGTCTGGTGCTATAACCCTGCAGATCAGCACATCAGAGGTATCTATACTGAAGGGCCATGTAAGTAAATCGAGGCTGCAAAAGAACGGAGAACTACTCTGAACTTGATTTCGGCAGGCACCTACGTGCTATCCGCCATTCGAAACAAATGGAACAAACGTGTTTTGCTGGTCAGCGATGTTGGGGAGGTTAGCAGGCGCGCACCGTCATATTATCATTATCAGGAGGTGGTGAGTGGCTGGCCCGGCTGTAGTTCGCCGGTCTTGAATGCCGGTTTAGCACCTGCTAACTGCTTTGGCCACAGACCTTACATTTCGTACCTAGTTGACGGCTGTTGGATGTGATATCAAACGCGACCAATGCTAACCGCATTGAATTTCGTCCGTGGAACAACGACGAAACTTGGGCCCCGCGCCTGTCTTCAAAAGTATCATTACACTGACAAGCAACTCGGCTGGGCTACCTGAGAGCCGTGCTCTCCTAGGCTCGGCGACAATCGGTGCACGAGACCGAAGATGCGTGCTAAAGCGGGATGGCTTTGCTGTCACCGTTTGGCCGCCGAGTAAACCGAAGCTTAACCTTCAGTTGAATTCCTGTGGAGGGTTACCCAATGGTGAGACTGGCCTTTGTGACCCAACCAGAGCACAGAAAGCGAATGGTTTTGTCAGAATGCACAGCTCTGACCGAAAGCTAGCTGTGGTGTTAGGTTGGGGCTGCATATCACCATTTCAAGTTAGGTCATGATGTAGTGGGGAAGAAGCAGAGAGCTGATGTGGAAAAAGTTGGCCGGGGGGCGCTCTCATCCCTGAGTCTCCCCATGCTGACTGGACGGTTCACCTGAAATATCGCCCGACGCCCAAAAATCCAAACTTTTCAACTATCTCCTCGCCGCCATGAGTGCCAGCACAACTACCCGTCGCATCTCTGTATCTAATAGTGTCATTCCGACGCCGCATGCAATCAAGGTCGACACTCGCGGGGCCGTGATCCTGAACGAAGACTCTCCTCAGGTCAGAAAACGCATTTGTTGGGCTGGGCTGGGGCTGACACGAAACCTTCCTTACGCGCACCGACATCAGACGCGAGATAGTCGCAATATCTACCTGCCCAATCACGTTGAACCTGTTTCTCATATTGCTGTGGATGTGAGCGCGCCATTTCAGCGTAGACTGACGAACCGTCTGGAAGGCGGGACCCTAGCTGACCACAGGCCTTCAGATCGGAGGTTCTTTGGCCAAGGTCGTATATTTCACCCGCTCTCCTCAACCACCAGACTCGCCTTCCTTGTTGGCGACGTTTGGGAACAATGGCGGACAGAGCAGTGGGAGCTCGTCGGATGCCCCGCGGACCCCACCGGACGAGTACCCCACTCCAGCGACTCCCCCTTCGGCGAAAGCAGCGAAATTCAACGGAGCACTCACGCCGTTAGTGCTAAACGACCATCAAAACCATGGCTTGCAAGGGAGCTACCCCGACGCCCTATTCTGCGCAGAGCTCGCCCGAAGAACGTCTCTCCACAATTTCCCCGGCGGATCTCTCAATTTCGAGCGGTTCGAGACGGAGCATATAGAGGAATGCGTGGATTTCATCAAGGAGCTCGTTGAATTGTCCGCGGAGGTGAACGGGGTCTCCATCGAGGAGATGAAAGCTAGCGTGAAGATCATGGCAACAGGAGGAGGCGCGCACAAATTCTATGAGCTCTTCTCTAGTGAGCTTGGAGTAGAGGTTCGGCGGGAGGACGAGATGGAGTGTTTGATCACAGGTCTCAAGTTCTTGACCCTTATACCAAGCGAGGTCTACTCCTTCTCGGACCAGCTCATGAGAATGCTTCCAACCTCAACGGCAGAATTGGAACGTCCCTCGCCAAATCCGCCTCAGTACCAAGTGCAGTTTGAGGACCAACCATCGCCGCAGCTACCTTGCTTGCTGGTCAACATTGGCTCGGGCGTGTCTATCATCAAAGTCGACGAGGATGGCAACTTTGAGCGAGTGAGCGGGACGAGTTTGGGAGGAGGAACCTTGTGGGGATTGCTCAGCCTGCTCACGCCTGCTACGACGTTTGACGGTGCGGATGACTTTAACGCGTATAGATATCGACCTAATCATTTCTCCTAACTCTACAGAGATGCTTGAATTGTCGGAGCAAGGTGACAACGCTACGGTTGACATGTTGGTTGGGGATATCTACGGCCAGGACTACAGTCGCTTGGGTCTCAAGTCCACCATGATTGCAAGTAGCTTCGGAAAGGTGTTCAAGAAAGGGCAGGGCGAGAAGAAAGTCACACCCAAACCTGAGGATATAAGCAAGAGTCTGCTTTATGCGATCTCGAACAACATCGGTCAAATTGCGTACGTCTTTGCCATACTCCGTCCGCCTCTGGCCTTCCGTTTATTTTATATCTCACATAGCTACATGAACGCGGAGAAATATGGGCTAGACAGGATATACTTTGGCGGTTGCTTTATTCGAGGTGGGTGCTTCGTTTACGTCCTTCTAGAAAAGGGATCTGATGAAATTGGACTTCACCCGTCAAAAGGTCATGTCGCTACTATTACTACTCTTTCCTACGCGATTCGCTTTTGGAGCAAAGGAAGCAAACGAGCAATGTTCCTTCGGCATGAAGGGTTCCTGTAAGGGGTGTTTTTCTGCCTAGTTATCGTCGGTGACTGAGGTTTTTTTCAGCGGTTCTATCGGTGCTTGGATCAAGAACATTGAGGGCTATCCCCCTAGAAGAGAACAAGATACCCAAATTAGTCGATCGTAGCGCGTTAATTAGGTCCACTCGGAGGATTTTGATTTATGTGGTCACTGTTGTACTCTTAGCATTCATCTTTAATGTCTATTTTACAGTCGAGCTATTCATAGACCAGGCTATTCGCTGCAACGGTTCCTAGCGACGAATCATTTATCGGTCTTGGAGATAACGTTCATAGCAGCGTCTTCTCCATCAGACTCTGAGTCACTTGAAGACGATAGGTCTGACGAATCGCTGTCGGTTTCCACCAAGGCTTGTTTGGTTTGGGTTGAAGATTCGCCTGGCCGTGCTTCGAAAACGCCTAGGCCAAGATTCTTAATGGAAAAGGGTCAGGTTAGACGGTGGCGTCGGTGCACACATACATAATGAGACAGACCATCTCGATGTAGGGCTTCTTGGGCTGTGGGCCGTCGGCCCCATCCGACTCTTCCCTTTCATCGTCACCTGAAGCGGATTCAGCCTCATCTTCCAAGTTTTCTATATCGACGCTAGCTTGGCCTTCGGTGGCGATCTTTCGTTCTAAGTCCTCGTTAGCCTTCTTCATTGCCGGAAGGAACGCTTCCAGTCGAGCCAGTACTATGGGAGAACAGGGGCCGTGAATACCCGCGCATCAATACGAAAGGGTTCACTATAGCCCTACGTTCTGTCGGTGGGGGAACATAATGGGGCCGTGACCGTTCCTCAGCTGGGATCAAAGGCTTCTTTGTAGAAGTGGTGGATCCTGAGCTCTGCGCCTGCAACAGACGTTCTAGGATTTTGAATTAGGATTCCGTTATTATCAGCCGGTGCCAAACTTAGCACCTATTCGAAGTTGCCGAGCGTCTTCGTCTTCGACTTCGAGCAGGGTAGAGGACGTCTTCCGAGCTTTGGGGTCAGACATTGAATTTTCTCTTCCGAATTATCCCGGAGCATACAGCTGCAAGCAAGGTGCAACTCTCATCAGCCACAACTCAGGGATGGATGCGCAGCACACCGGGGCAGAGACCGGCGCTTACAGCCGACTATCGCTTTCCGGTGACGTCTCAGTAATACAGATAAGGTATCTGGCACTAAGAGGCAGGAATTATTATCCTGCAGATGGGCGCAGATGCAGGAGTTTGCCTCGCGTCCGTGACGTGTGATCGAGCTGGCGTTTGTGGCTTGTGGCGAGTTTAAGGGACGGCTTGCGATTTGTGCCATATGCCAGGGGGTTTCCGGCAGCCAAGAGCTCCCACGCGACAAGTCTCCGAGCAGTCTGTCGATGGTATCCAATCCGCGCTGCTTCCCAGACGGTGCATACGTTCTCTATTCACCCGGAGTTCTGGAGTATCAAGACATGGGCCGTCCCCAGTCAGGACCGCCCAAATGCCGCTCAAGCTCAAATAGCATGGCCCACGCCTCAGCACTTCACCTCACTCCCTGTCACCTCCAACCACCTTACTACTCCTGCCATTAAAGCTCCAAATGAATGACAGGGATAACTTATGATACGTCTGACTTGGTGTCCGCTAAGGATACCATTCTGCACGCGGAATATTCCCGATATGTCACAAGTTGGGTCGCATTTACTTGTTCGTGTTAACCGCTGGCAGTCTTACACCCATTGTCACAGTGGTGGGCTTCACTATCCTGATCTGGGACCACTTCTGCACGTTTGAGGAGGAAGTCAGGTTAATGTGGACCGCTCCGAGGTCTCTCGTCAAGACGTTGTTTTTCGGGGTACGGCGATCCTTCCCCTTTCTGTACAAAGGCTGAATCTCAAAGTGACTTCGTGGCTCATGCTCCATTCGACAGAATCGATATATAACTCCGGTATTTCAAGCCATCACCGTCTACCGTAAGCCATTTACCTCCAGCGCCGACTGCTGTTTCGGTAATGCTAATGGCACCATGAAGAAATGAGTCGATTGGCAGCCTTCTCGGATACTGTAAGCTCATTTGGTCGATTCCTAAGACTTTCTCACTGAGACCATATGTTCTTTGTTCCACTAGTTGTAAGGTCCACCGTTTGTTCCAAAATGTCCTCATTCTCAACTTTTTTATATATCCCAAACGCAGCTGCAAACGATGGACAATAGTTAATGGCTATGCTGAGATCATATCTCTAGCGGTCTCGAATCGTAAGCGCCCGTCAGCGGCAAATGCCGGTTTTCGTTCACGGGCTGACGACGCTCCCCTTAGTGTTGCTCCTGTTCCGATTGCACGCCCTTTGGGGCGGGCGTCGAAGCGTCGTATTGAGCACCCTAGCACTTTATCTATTGACATATGCCGCTATTACGGTCGTGGCCACCTTTAGTATTTTGGAATTAACCCGTGAGTGGTGATCGAGATCGCAGTATTACTCGCTAATGGAAATTACCTTCCCTTCAGCTTATCTACACTACTCAGCTCTCGCAAGAATATGCTCCTCTGATCACAGGCCGAGGCTTATGTCTGCGTTGTGGACGTTTGCAGTGGGTCCCTCGGCGATTGTTCATCGGACGTGGCAACATTAATCCCAAAGACTGGTCCCTCATAGCTATCCTTTGAGACGGTCGTGTTTATCATGACTGCAGCCAAAGCTTTCGAATACCGCAGGTCGGAGTACCACAACCCTCTCTTGTACATCCTATATCGTGACCAATTTGCTTATTATATCGTTCGTCGCCTTCTAACCCCCCGGCCCACGAATGGACTGCTGACCTAACTCCCTTTCTCCCTCATTTACGTTCCGAAGGTTATCATGGGTGAGACCTCATTACACACCCGCGCATCTCGGCGTCGCAATCGGAAACTTACTCGCTTTGTTGCGTCCAGTGTGTCGAGTATTCAATCTTGTAATCTGGGTCACTCTGCCTCCTTCGTTCTTGTTCCTGGGTCTCTTGTGAGTATCTAGATTTCGGGCTGGGTACCCCGCGAACTGACTTGCGCCCGATTCTTTGATAGTTTCATATGGGCTTTGATCACCGCCCTCGTGTCCCGCATCATGCTTCACCTTCGAAGCGTAGCTTGTGCAAGTGCTCATCCAAGGGAAACCTTCTTCGGTGAGACTGCTGGAAGCACTCGTATTGCCTGGGCTCGGCGTACTGCGCTCGAATCGTCTTTTTACGCTATGTCCTCGGCAGACGGACAGGCGGCCGACCCGATGGAAGGCTCTGCATGGAACACTGGCTACGAGGAAAGTGGAGAGCCCTTACAACTTCGGAAAGTCCCTACCAGGAAATCAAGGCTATGGAATTGACAGCTGCCCTGGATGCCCGCGGAAAGCCCCGATCGGCCTCGAGAAGGGACTCGGAATGCCAGAAAGGGGCTTGGAATGGAAGTGGGATAATGGGAAGTGGCGACACGTACGCATTTCAGGTCATAGGTGGCTCCCTCCGTTTCTCCCCATGTACGGTTTCTTTCGAGAGTCTGGATTACCGATCGTCAATTTAAGTGAGGCTTCTCAGGTCCTTCCAAAAGCATGAGCCTGGTTTACTCGATTTGGGAACAAAGGTGGGTATCGCATTGCACCCGGCAGGAGTTGGCAACGTGTGTCCATCGTGAATCTTCGCCACGAAATCGGGCCTTTCCCTATCGTGGCGTAGGGGTCAGCCGTGGATCGGGCACGTCAATCTGGCGGTATAAGGTCGAGGTGGGGGGACTTCAATGGGGACCGCAGGCTCATCCATCCATCCATCCATCTATCCACCAGTCTCACACTTCTACCACGGTAAGCCAAATCCTTTGCTTGAGGCGAAGGAACATTTCTATCTCTTGTATGGCGTGGGGCTCACATCTTGTGTTGCGGACTGACCAGTCCCCCTCGCAATGCGACGTCTCCGCTCCAAAACGACCAGCTCCGACCTCAGCCGGATCGCGGCTTTGGGGAGCCCTACACCGTCTACCTTGTCGTTCTCCATTGCGATGGAGCTACCCCCTGATGTCCTCTACTACATCTTCGTGCTCGCCCAAGCCGGCGCCAGTGACCCTCGCCATTTATCTACCACCGTCAGCCATGTTTGTCAGCTATGGCGGGCAGTCGCGCTCCGCGCCTCCATCCTATGGACTAGCGTGTCATTCGACAGCGATCGATCGCAATTCGATGACGAAGCCCTGTTCCTCGAGCGTTCCCGAGAAGCCTCTCTGGAGATCGAGATCACCGGTCAGCCATTCGACACACCAGGAACGAGTACGACGAGACTCAGAGCGATCCTCGCGCTCATTCGGCCTCATTCGCATAGGTGGAGGGTGTTGAAGGTATCCGGTCTCCCGCCGAGAGTGTTTACCATGCTCTTCGATGACCTCCGCTCGGTTGACGCCCCAGCATTGGAAACCCTAATCGTCACGCAGCAGGCTTGGACATCTAGGGCAGATTGGACGTTTCGGCCGTTCGAATCTGGGACTCCTAGCTTGAGGGACCTCAGGCTCAAGAAGGTGCCATGGGATTTCACTGCCCCCTTGTTCAACAACCTTCAGAAGCTCATACTTGACGGTATACCCGGTAGAGCCAGAGCGTTGGATGCCGAAGCTCTGTACACCGTGGTTGAACGCAGTCCGGAGCTCGAGGAGGTCCACATTTGGCCCTTTCCCACTAGAGCCGGGGAGCCTGGGGAGCCCCTTCTAGCGTCGCGAGTCCCACCAATTCGCCGGGATCGGCTGAAAAAGCTTCACATAGACTCACCAGCGACCATCGAGGCGTTGTTGAGTGTGGTCCTAGTCCCGTCACTCCTCCGATTTCCACCACTTTACCATATGAGACCAGAGCTCTTCCCCATAATCTGCAGGCTCAACCCCCTCACCTCTCTACGGGAGCTCACAATTACGGGACCCGATGGCCCGAACCCAGAGTTCGATGGGCTGGTCGCGTACTTGCCCGAGATGTTGAGAGCGCTGGATCTCCTGGAAGGCTTGAACTTCTATTACTTCGACTTCAGGAATCGGTGGCTCAAGTGTCTCGAAACCAGCTGTCCTCATTTAAAACAGCTGGCTTTGACTGGCTGCGCGGGCTTTACTGCAGAGTCATTGCAGAGGGTCATGGCACACAGGATGGAAGCCGAGGAAATGCGGCCTCTCGATACCCTATGGATAGTGGATTGCCAAGATTTAACCATGGAGCAGGATCTACAAAACTGGCTGGCTGCGAATCTCGCTCATTTGAGGCTCGCATAGAATAGAGTAAAAGATGTTCTTGGTTAGGTTGTAGGAAGAGTCTCCTTTGTGAGGACTCCGCACGGACTATATTTGTTGCAATATCACAGAGAATAATGTTTTTTTTTCCTGGGCTAATCAGAGCCTTGATATGAATTGTATATATATCTTGGCGGGCCTGCAGACAACATCAGCAAGAGCTTTGAACGGCGCACCAGGTCTCGAACTTGAAAAACGCGTCGAATTATAAGCACTTGAGGTCACTGATGCAAATAAGTGAGAATGATAGAATGAAAAGCTTACCTTGATTGAGGTGGTATGGGAGGGACCAGTCGGGTGAAGAGGCATTGTAGTGGTCTCGATCGAATTCAGACCAACACCACGCCACAGAGCACATAATGCGTTGCCGCTTTCTTGAAATAATCCAAGCAGTCTCGGTTAAAAAATAATATGGAATCTCTTACGTGCCATGCTGAGGAGTTCTGTCATCTTTGAACAGCCGGTATTCTCGAGCGGTCCAGTCTGCAACGGGGGTTCTGGGGTACGTCATGCCTGTTGACGAGTTGTGAGTATGTGGACACATTCAGATAGGTTTACGTAGAGTCCATTTCTCCATGGTCGCTCTGAGTTCTAGCGACGTGTAGCCACGGTACGGTTGCGAAACGCATTGGTGCGGTGAGGAGCTTGGGCCGAACCGCCTCCAGTGGTTCGAATACCGCGACCGCCCGTATCAGAACATCTCTCTAGGTAGGGGTACATGTTCTCCTTGGTACTGGCAAAGGGGCGAAAGATGCAATCGAGCATTGCTTTGATTAGATGTTGACCACGTGCCTTGGACTCAGGGGCTTCTGAGGCTCTGGTATAAAAGCGGGTGTCGATGTTTTGCCTGAGATGAGCAGTCGCCGCCCCTCCGACGTTAAGCGCGTCTTTGCGCACCAACCACAATGACCACGACACCTATATACCTTCCGGAATCCCTGCAATATCCTATAGTTATCACATCCATCGCTGCTCAACCGTCATCCACCGTTGCGCGTGGCACAAAGCTACTTCACTACTCATTCGAATACACCCCACGGCGCACCTACTCTCCGGATCCCACTGCCAAGGCACCGCCACCCAAGCCAGAGAAACGTTTCAGCTCGTGGGAGGCGACCTCTGATGGCGTCGTCAAAGAATGGAACCTCCGTCCAGGCCAGCGGGTCACCTTGAAGGAGGCCAAGGAGACTCCAGCTTTGACCTTGCTCGAGGAGTGTCCCCATTCTATGCAAATAGCTGGCTTATGTACTCAATGTGGCAAAGACATGACCATGTGAGTGGTTGGGATCAGAATGCTTTAGTCAAATATCTTATGACGAGGTCGATTGCAGAACGGACTACATTGGAATTACCGACGAATCTCGCGCCGGCATACGGATGACCCACGACGCAGCTGGCCCTACTGTGTCCGCTAACGAAGCCCGCAGGATTGAGCAAGACACAGCGGATAAGCTGCGGGCAGCTCGTAAGCTCATTCTCATCGTCGATCTCGACCAAACCATTGTCCACGCCACAGTCGACCCCACGGTTGGCGAGTGGATCGCCCAAGGCAAAGCCTATGAAAACCGAATGGCAGAGAAAGCTGCAGCTAAAGCCGCTAAGGGCGCTGTCCTTTCGAAGGATGATGACGATGATGACACAGCGAGCGACAGCGATAGTGAGATCGAGGTCAATCCCAATTGGGAAATGCTAAAGGATGTCGCACAGTTCAAACTTGCCCCCGAGGCTCCTGTGCGCAGAGGCAAACCGATGGCCCGAGAAGAACCCTGCGATTATTATATCAAACCCAGGTGAGCATTTACCCTTTACGATTTGCGGAACACAAATCAGTCTCTAGAATACAGTCTGAATATAAACATTTGATCTCCCTTAGACCCGGTCTTTCCACGTTCCTAACATCATTAAAGGAAAAGTACGAAATGCACGTCTACACAATGGGTACTCGAGCCTACGCACTCCAAGTGTGCAATGTAATCGACCCCAATGGTTCCTATTTCGGCGGTAGAATACTTTCACGCGACGACAGTGGAAGTAGGTCTTAGCCAGCTTCTCGTACTTTATAAGCTCTGACAGAAGGACCCTAGGCCTTACGATGAAGCATATTCAGAGATTATTTCCTTACAATAGCAGCATGGTCGTCATCATTGATGATCGTGCTGACGTCTGGGGGAGTAGCCCGAATCTCGTGAAAGTCGTCCCTTGTGAGTCTCATTTCATATCTAACCTCTAATGCGATATCGGGACTGAGTGTGAAATCGTGTAGACGACTTTTTTGTCGGGATTGGCGATATCAACGCAACCTTCCTCCCGAAATTGCCTGATCCCGTTGGAAACGCGGCTGAGACATCGGCGACGAGTGCCACACCTTCCGGGCGTCTCGCCTCTCCCAGTAATGGGTCATCGGATTCCACAGTGCCGTCTTTGGCAGCTTCTCCTCACACCGCCTCTCCCGCCCCGCCTTCAACCGAGATCGACATGACAAAAGGAGAGGTCGAAGCTGCAATCGTCGCCGAAGCCCAGTCTAAGGCGGTGACCTCACAATTAGAAGAGAGGCCACTAGCCAAGATGCAAAAAGAGCTGGACAAGGAGGAGGAGAAGGAGGAGGCCGAGAAAGAGGGCGGTGCCCAGTCGACCAACGGGCATGTCAATGGTGCGAAGGAAAAGAATGGCCGCGAACACCATCATCACCACCACAAAGGCAGAGCCCTCTTAAGTAATAACGATTGGGAGCTTGAGCGAGTGTGGAACGTAAGTATTCAATGCCTCACGATGTTGCATCGGCCGACTGACTGCCGTCATTGCAGATTTTGCATGAAGTTCACCGTCGTTATTACGAAGCTGAAGACGATAATAAGGCAAATGCCGTTACGACGCAGGGGAAAGGGAAGCAGAAAGGATCTTTAGCAAAGAACAACAAGGTTACAGATGTCGCAGTGAGTAGACATTCGACAAACAGAATTGACGTGGGCTAACTCGTGCTCTTTCTGTCAAGGTCATTATCCCGGCTCTCAAATCCGAGGTTCTTGCCGGCGTTCGTATCTTATTTTCTAGCGTAATTCCTCTGGGTACTTCACCCGAACAGAGTGAAGCATGGCGCTGTGCTCGAGAGTTCGGCGCGAAGTGTGCCACGAGGCTGACGGACGAAGTCACCCACGTAGTTGCCGGGAAGGTACGAAGCCTTTCCTCCAACATTTAACCGATGCTCATAATCCGGGTTGGCATATTTTAGGAAGGAACGCATAAGGTCTTAGAAGCTTTCCATAAGGGCACCGTGAAGGTCGTCTGGACAAAGTGGTTCAATGACTGCATCGCCTTATGGAAGCATCTCGAAGAGAAGGATGACTACTTGCTCCCAATGCCTTCCAAACGGACACTAGACGCACTCGATGCCGCCGCCACCCCAGGCAGCAATGCCGGGAACGAAGTCAATGACGGCGAGGGAGATGGGTATCTTAAAGCTGGGCCCGTGGTTGATGATACTGGGACCCCTGGTACGGGCACTGGTACACCAGTGGGCACGCCGCGGATAGTTCAATTGGACCTGGATTGGCAGGCCGCTGGGGATGAAATAGATGCGTTCCTCGCCGAGACGGACGATGAAGGCGGGGAGGACGACGAGAATATCGACGAAGACGGTGACGACGAAGCAGGGGATGAAGATGATGGTCCGGATCGGGAGGGCCGCGACAGGAACTTTGGAGCAAGAGATATGGATGAACTTTTAGCCGATGACGAGGCTATGGACGTCGCTTACGGCGAGCCCAGGTCAGTTTGGCTCCTTCCATTACCCATGAAGGTATTAATAGCTCACCCCGCGATTTTAGTGGCTCCAAATCCGTTCTGAAACGACCGCGAGGGGGTACGCCGGATTCGACGGCGTCTGATTCGGAGGACGATGCCACTCCTTCAGCGAAGAGGACGAAGCTTGCTCCTGGGCCCTCAGCACTCAACAATACATTCGTCCCAGACGAAGAAACAGACGAGGATGAGGAGATGACTGGATCAAAGCCGGGGTCCATTTCTCTTTCTGGACCTGGTGCGGAGAATGAAGACGAAGAGGAGGAGGACGAAGACGGTGACGAAGAAGAAGAAGGCAGTTCCGCTGCGGAGGGCTTTGGCGACTCAGCCTCGGACGACGAATCTGACGATAGTGAGGATGACGACTTTCTCAACGAACTGTCTGCTGCAAGCGATGGCCCGGGTTGAATGCCTCCGATGGTCTCGCTACCGGCTTCGGAAACTGTATCCACCTACTCTACGCGATCCTTCTTGTATTTGTATTCTACTGGCCTCGCTTTCCTACTTTGCTTTATTCATAAGTTCATCGCGCTCAAACGGACAGAGCCGCAGCGGGCCCATCTGCCGGCGGTTTGTCCCTGTGTGCACGGTGCCCCGGCCCTTGTTGTCGAGAAATTCCGGACTGGACTGCGCTCGTTCCCTCACCCCCCGTCTCAGACAACCAATAACCGGTCCATCCTACCCTGTCCTTTCCCTCTCCGTCGCCCTCTCACTTCCACTCTTTATCCTACACACTCTCTCGATACCCTCCTTCAGCACCTCAAACCCATCGCAAAGCCCAGTCTGCAAAAGACTCGTTGGCAAGCCCCCCACTTCGACCCAACTGCTCTCTAGAATAGCCGTCCATGGCTGACCCTTATTACAACAATCGTTCACCGCAATACAATGGATACGCTGGTTCGAAATCTCTTGCGGGATCTGTTCTATTGTGTTTTCTGAAATGTCCTGGCTTTTGAAAATGTGCAGGGGCTGGTACCCAGCAAGGTTACGCTCAACCCACCGATCACTACCAACAACCGTACCGTCAAGAATCAAACCCTTTCGATGCCCAGTCAACCTACTCTCACTCCCATCACGGCCACCAGTCCGACTATCAGCAAAGTGGCCCGGGTTCTGAGTGGGACTCTCGCAGCGCCAAGTCGTACAACACGTATAACGGGAACAAATCCCAGTACGAGATGAGCCAAGTCTCCCTCAACGCTCCTCCAGTGCCCGCATTACCATATCAACCAAACCAGCATGCCCCGGACTATCCACCCTCGCCCCAGCACGATTATGGGAACGTGCCCCAGCGAGGTACCTATGCTTACCCCCAGAGACCTCAAGGCAGCCCGAGAGACCCGAGTCTTGCTGGATTTTCCATGGCAAGGGAGAAGATGATGAAGCGACGGGTAAGTCGTGTGATTTTTGAGCTTCTGTTGCTAGCCTTCCTCCAATTTTTCCGTGGCGCGTGAGGCTGATTGAGGTGCACTTCCTTTGTTTACAACAAAACACGTTACCCCTATAGTCTGTCCGCAAAGTCGCGCTTCAAGAAGGAAACCTCGTCCTCGATGTCGCTGTGCCATCGCACATTGTCGTCAATGGAGCCACGAGCGATGAAATGACTAAGATGAGGTACACAGCAGCAACGTGCGACCCAGATGATTTCGTTCGGAGCAAGTACTCGCTCCGGCAGTACCTGTACGGCCGGAAGACCGAGCTGTTCATCGTCATGACCATGTACAATGAAGACGAGGAGCTGTTCTGCAAAACAATGAATGCCGTCATCAAGAATGTTGCGTACCTTTGCAGTCGGACGAACTCGAAGACTTGGGGTGCTGATGGCTGGAAGAAGGTAAGGCCTCCCTTTCTGCAGCCGAGCCAAGAGTAGGTCGTTAAGGGGCATTTTACTTAGGTCGTCGTGTGCGTCGTATCTGATGGACGTAACAAGATCAACCAAAGGACGCTCAAAGTGTTGTCCCTGGTAAGATCGACCTTGACCATTCTGTTCTCGGTAGTCAATCTCATGCTGTTGCGCGACATAGATGGGATGCTTCCAAGAAGGCATTCCAAAGGACACAGTCGGTGGCAAGGATGTGACTGCCCACATTTTCGAGTACGCCAGAACCTTATTTTTCTGCTGCTGAACGATGAATTGACTTACGGTCCCATAGATTCACTTCCCAAGTTGTCGTCTCTCCGACCGGTGAAGTCTCATCGGGTGCCTGTCCAATTCAAATCCTGTTCTGCTTGAAGGAACAAAACAAGAAGAAGCTCAACAGTCATCGCTGGTTCTTCAACGCATTCGGTCCCCTTCTGAATCCGAACGGTGAGCTCGACCCATTCTCGGAATTGATGTGGCAGCTGAAGTCGACTCGCCTTGATTCTAGTCTGCATCCTGCTCGATGTGGGTACCAAACCCACGGGAACCTCGATCTACGAGCTATGGAAATGTGAATTGGCCTAATTGCCAATGCGAATGGAGTGGGCGCTAATACTAAACTTGCCACGTTAGGTTTTGACAACCATCCTGGTGTTGGTGGTGCTTGCGGAGAGTACGTTGGAGTCCACTTCTAGTATCGCCCTCGCTACCCAACTGACCGGGGCATTTACGCAGGATCTGCGTTGACACTGGCAAGGGTTGCTCCCTTCTTTTGACAAGCCCGTTGGCCGCGTCTCAAAACTTTGAGGTAAATAAAAGTTCGATTCCTGTCGGTGAATAACAAACTGATGTGACCGCACTCATCCTGTAGTACAAGATGTCCAACATCCTCGATAAGCCTCTTGAGGTGAGATTCGCCCTCACGCAAGCCTGTGAATATCTCTGAGCAGTACTCCTCCAACTTCAGAGCGTTTTCGGCTATATCTCCGTGCTTCCCGGAGCTTTCTCAGCATACCGTTACAAGGCGTTGCAGAACTTGCCAAACGGAACTGGACCTCTGGCTTCCTATTTCAAGGGCGAGACAATGCATGGCGATGGCGCAACCGAAGCTGGCTTGTTTGGTTCGTTTAACCATCCCCCTGCCGCACAAAGTTGAAGTACTGACGCGAAATGCTGACGCTGTTAGAGAAAAACATGTACCTCGCCGAGGATCGTATCCTGTGTTTTGAAATTGTGACGAAGAAACGAGAAGCGTGGACGTGAGTATCAGAATGATCTCAGCCAACGTCTATTCTTCCTAACGATTGGACCGTGATATAGGCTACGATATGTCAAGTCGGCTAAGGCCGCCACGGATGTGCCCACCACCGTGGCCGAGTTTATTTCCCAGCGTCGTCGATGGCTCAACGGTTCATTCTTCGCTGCCTTGCATGCCACGGTGTTCTTCTTTAGGATATGGTCGTCTGGCCAAGGCTTTTTCCGCAAGCTCGTACTCCAGGTACCTTTCCTTTTTTTATCTGTTCCTGATCATCGAGCGTTGACAAAAATTCTGTGAACTTCAGTTTGAGTTCATATACAACGCTATTCAGGTAAGCCGTCTTGCGGGACGATGAAAGATTCGTGGTCATCAAAACTTGGTTATTGCAGATGCTTTTCGCTTGGACCTCGCTTGCCAATTTCTACTTGGCCTTTTTCTTCGTAAGCAGCCGCCAGATTACTCTACTTGACGCTACTCCTCATATCTGCGAAACTTCTCTTAGCTGGTTCAATCTGCTACCCAAGATACCAATGACGCCTTCAACTTCCTAAGCAAAGGCGCAGGAAAAATCGTCTTCGAACTGATTCTCAAGGTTGGCCAGGAACCTCATCCTAATTTTCCAAGTCGCATGAACTAATCAAACACCCAATCTCGCAGCTCTACATTGGTTTGATCTTCGTTGTTTTGATTTGCTCTCTCGGAAATCGACCCCAAGTCAGTCCTACTGTGGCGTGAGGCTCTTCAGACGAACTGACCAACAACTTCCATCATAGGGTTCAAAGTGGACATATGTCACGGCAATCATACTGTTCGGCCTCTGTAACGTCGTGTACGTGGTGTCCGGTCCTCTTGCGTTTTATGTTCTAACAGGTGTCTTTTATTTAGCACCCTTTGGTGCGCAGGATGGACCGTCTACCTATCCGTTCCACATACACTTGAAGGCTGGTCCAATTGGCAAGAGTAGGCCAAACTTCTGCTTTCCGTTTCGTGGTCCGTGCTAAGCCACATTCGCTCCAGGTTGCTCAGCAATTCAACTTTCCGCGACATTGTGAGTCTCTCTATCTGCCCTCCGAGTAAATCAATGCTGAGAGACCATCTCTTCTAGGCCATCTCACTGCTAGCCACGTACGGCTTGTATTTCTTCGCGTCCTTCATCCACTTTGAACCCTGGCACATGTTCAGTTCGTTCCTCCGTGAGTGATACCACGTTTCGCGGGGCGATTCGAGTACTGATTGCGATTCTTATTTTCTACAGAGGTGCGCCAGACCTATTCAGAGACCCCCATGCTTTTACCTAGGCTGACAATCATATTACCCTACTAGTATATGTTCCTGCTTCCGAGCTGTGAGTTGAGCCACGCGCACTTGAAACAAGCAACATGTACTAATAGTCCCTCTTTACAGACGTCAACATTTTGAGTAAGCCCCGGATATTCCGAGTACGTCGTTCCAAATGCTAATGTTTTTCATCAGTGCTCTACGCTATGTGCAACTTGGTATGTCTGCCCTCTTTCATTCTCAAAAGCCGTCCCTCACTATATCCTATGTCCTACAGCACGATGTCGGCTGGGGAACGAAAGGTGACAACGGAGCTGCCAAGGATCTCGGCTCTGCGAAGAAGGTCAAGGGCGACGACGGCAAGGAAATGATGGAAGTCAAACTACCGACTGCTCGGGAAGATGTCGATGGACTATGGGCAGCTAGTCGGGACTCTTTACGTCAGAAGCCACCTCCACAGAATGACAAGCGTGACGCTGCTACCAAGCAAAGCGATCACGACCGAAATACTCGAACAAACGTTGTACTGCTATGGGTGGGCACCAACATGGCCATGATCTTGGCTTTCACATCCACAAGCTTCGTCGATGTAAGAACTTCGTGAGCGAGCGCTGTAGTTTTGGCACCGTCTGACAACCACCTACAGTGGGTAGCCGATGTTTCAGGACATAATGCAAAAGGTCCATTCAATCCCTACCTTATATTCCTTTTCTACTCCCTGTAAGTGAGCTTGTCGCCGTTAGTTGTCCTTGTGGACTGACTGTCTGATCTTTCTGATGAATCAGAGCTGGGCTGAGCGCAGTGGTGAGTGACAGTGGAATCATTCGTCCGCATGGCGTACTTACATACTCAATCTTCCTTTGCAGCGCTTCTTTGGTTCCACGCTTTACCTTATCCTCCGCTTGCTAGGCCATTAATTGACCAGGTGTGATATAGTGGCCATACTCTCCCCGACGCTCTGGATACCTCGTTCATTTCGCTGTGTACAACGTTGTTTGCTGCCTAGTGCAGTTGTTTCCCTGCTCGCTTTTTGTGCCATAGTTTATTTTTGCGAAATGGATTTATTAAAGAGAGCATTTAGCTGATGATATAGAACGACCCGAGCATTTTCCGTTCGACGCTGGGCTGAGCAAGGAGCAAGAATGTCCAATCTAAATCACCAGAGAGCGTCAGGGTGTGCGATCTTGCCTTGAGCCGCACCCGCACGTTAAATCTGGCAGAAGTAGCAAAGAGGAAAAATGCAAAAAGATTAAGCTTTGCTTTGAGGGGGAATCGAACCCCCGGCGGATCGAATTAGTCCAAGAACTTGTTCAATGGCAACGATCCAGGTTACCACTACCCCATCAAAGCTCGTTGATTACTCAACTCAAAGTGATGTTTATATGCATATAGACCTTGGCATCTTATTTGATTCACAAAGCCATCACGGCGGCTCCTGAAGTGGATACAAAGGAGGGACACTTGGTCCTGCAATAGACGCGGCGCCTAAGGTACGTTCTGGGGAGGTCCCTCCAACCTCTTCCACGTCAACGTCAACGGGAATTGCTCTCATTGCTCAGTTATGACTATACTATCCGTGCTCGAACATGCAAATGAACGGATTCTACAGCTAACGGATCTAAACTGAGTTGCGTCGTAGACTTCGACCTTTCCTCTTCTTGCTGAGTTTGTCCACCATTCTGAAGTCGTCTTCAAATCCACTGGGTAGACGACCCTCTTCCTTCCACTTGTCGATCAGCTCTAAGGCGGCCCGGTACCCGATGTCGACAAGTTCGTCATATTTGTTGAACTGGAGAGTCCCATACTATCGCCCGAACTTGAGCTTCGTAGCTCAATAGATTTAGTACACAAGGTGCTTACCGCTTGAACTGGTGGTTGAATGTAGTAGCATCCAGGCGTATTTTTCGCTTCTTCAAGACTTGTGATACTCGATACGCTAAGCGGCCAGAACCCTGTGAGCTGAAGGGCAGTACGTGTAAGGTTCGCTGACATACTAGGCAAGCCGACTCTGGATTTCGGTGATCGGAGGAATATAGCGAACACTTGAGAACGGATTCCACCGGTTGATTGCAATCCATATTCCAGAGACCGTATCTCCGAAGTTGCGCGGCGAGTTGTCGTCCAGCTAGACCAACGTCAGCGCACGTCAAGTAAAAGCACTTGGAGTTACTCACAGAGCCCACGTCAACTGCAATGATAGTGTTCGGCCCCATAGACCTCATTGTGGATACCTATTTTCGATTGCCGTTAGCGAATGGAGCGTGGTGATATTAGCTGGGGGCTCACAGGAAGGTTATCCACTTTTTGAATCGATGAGTTAGCAAGAGATCAACCATAGCAAGAGGAGTCGACGTACAGTAGCCTCCATCAACTAACATATTACCGTTATCACATATCGGCGGTAGCAGGCCAACAAGCGTCATCGAAGCTCCTAGTGTCCGCTTTAGCAAACTAATATGCAATTCTCACTGCGGTATTACTCACGGACATATCTCCAGGCGTAGCCCGTATCGTGAATATCCATCTGTGACGTCAAGATATTGGTTGAGTTGCAGAAAAACGGGAGCCACATGTCCTCGATGTGGAGAGCGCCGAATGCCTTGAACGTTCGCTTTAGTGAAGGCCAACCCTAAATCTGACCCACTGCATACCTTAAAAATACCCCGATTGAACTCGTGACCCTGTTGCAAAGACCCCGATCAGCAAGACGTACTCAATTAACGAGTTCAACTTACCGTGGTATAAGCGACAACAGGCCAGGTAACATCAGACAGCAGGCGCCAGATGTTGCCCATTCGAGAGCCGAATGCCTTTACCCGAGCGGAACACTGAATAACATTGGCTTCTCTTGCATAGAGACCTCCAACAAGGGCCCCGATGCTCGTTCCTCCGATATGATCGATTGGGATATTACGCTCCTCAAGCGCTCGAAGAATACCCTAAGTGGAACTTCAAGTCAGCCGGCTGACACAATAGGTCGTTGCAGTCGTACTAGGTGCGCTATTCCCCTTGCTCCACCTCCGCCAAGCACAAGACCGATGGATTTTCCGCATATTCGTCGTGCAAGCCTGGCAAAGTCGCTGAGGTGGTCTGGGCGTCTGGAATGCGGAGTTGCTGTGTAGCCCCGATATTTCTTGATCTCTGTTTGGACGATGTTTTTTATGTCTTTGAACGCTTTCACGGCGGCAGGATCTTCAGGAGCAGGGTGAGGGCTTTGTTTAACAATCCCCTATAGTCGGGTGATTATTAGCGCCTCGGAAGCGGGCAATGCCTGAGTACGTACGGGCAGCTCAACATGATGATACGCGTGAACCCATGGACGGATCTGATGATTTAAGTCAGCAACACATTCAATATCACCCGAGGCAAATAGCATTACCTTTAGCCATTCTCTGGTAGATCCCTGCGGTACGCTTCGATCAGGGTGTAAGAGGACGAGTTCCTTCCTCGCGGTCGTCTTGGTGGTCAAGAGCAATCGTTCATACTCCCCAATGCTAGGATCATCTCCCATGCCCACAATCATAATGTAATCGGCCTTATAGAGTTAGGAATATCAGAAGGTCATACTTAGGTGATGACTTTGAAGTCACATATCAGAACTTACCTGTCGGATGCAGGTCTGGGTCCACGGGGCACTGACTGGCGAGTCGGCCACATACAGCACAATTCGATAACGTTGCTCTTGATCGGCTAGCCAGCCGGCCACTTTGAGTTTACCCATCCGTGTAAACGCATGGCGACCGACATGGTTCATCATAGAGGCCTGGTTGAGGTATACGGTGGCTGCTCCGATCTCCTCCAGAGCGGAGTGCAATTTTTTAGCGAATGCCGAGACTGGAACGTTTCGAGCGGCGGGCAGGATTGCGACTGTCTTGAGATTGAAGTTATTGTTATTCACTACCGTGGTTCTGACTTTGGAGGAAGCAGGATTGGCGGGTTGGGCGAGGTTTCGCACTCTTGATGCAACCATACGGAGTAGCCTGAACGAGAAGATCAGTAATCTTTGGGCTCTCATATGACAAAGAACACCTACTGGACAGCTGCTTGTGGATGCCTGTGTGGTGCGCTAGTTAGAGTGGTGCTAGTCCCGTTGGTGGTTATTCAACGTACCTCACAGATATAGCATTGAATAAGGTCTGAGGCATCCTTGCAAGTTCGGTGTCACGGATAGCATGCAAAGTGCTGGTTCGATTTGACCGAGTTATGACGTCTAGTTCGCCGACAGTATCTCCTTGACCGTATTCCCCGATAACACCTCCATCTTCTTTCTCCGCCAGAGCTCTGAGTCGACCGTTTATGACAATATAAAAGCTGTCGCTTGGATCACCAGGACGCCACAACACCTGTCCCGCGTTGACCTGCATCCAATCTAGTGAAGAATCGATATGAAGCACTGCAGACACGATTGCTTGGTTAGGTCAACATGGTTCAACATATCAGACCAGCTTACCCAGGGGAGAAAGCAGCGAGATCAGCCGTTTTGACAATGTCAGCAAAACAATAGGCCGCCGCTCGATTAGACGCTCCATAGCATGGTGTGGCAGGAACCCGACATAAGTGTCAACCTTCGCCTTGATCTCAACGTACGAGGGCGTTCCACTAAGAGAAGCTATGGTGGCATTCGGTTAGCATCCCAGAAACCTTCTGCTATAATCAACGCTTGACGTACCCAAATAGCCAGCGATTCCACCGGGTTTGACGGTGAATAAATGCTTCGAAACCTTGGTATGCAAGACACCTTTGGGAGCATGGGAGGACGTTCCGTTTTTGAGTTTGGAAGATTGTGGGCCTTCGCCCCATCGAACGCTTTGACTCGCAGGGGTCTTGGACTTCGGCTGGCTTATGGATTGACGTGAGCCTGTTCGGACTGGGGCACTGTTTGACGTGCTTGCCGCGTTTGGACTGACATGTTCCTCCACGGGCAAGGAAACGTCCAAGAAACCATCTATAACGTAGAACAGACCTTATTCACAAGAAGTCCCGTCATCAATCCATCAGCCAGGTCTCCTGATGACAGTAAAACCTTACCGGCGTTTCTCTCTCCCGCTCGGACGAGTGTACTTCCAGCAGCGAAGCAGAGGATTTCGACCTCATTGTCTAGGCCAGTCGCATACGGGTGATTGCCAAGGATTGACGCCGTGCCTGTCACTGACGATCCGTCGTCCGCGACCGCATCCAAGAAAGACAGTGTAGAGAACGAATTCGGGAGCAATGCGCCTCCACCTCGCCTACTTGAGGTTACGGACTGCGAACGAGTGTCAAAGGGAACCAAAACCGGCGATGCGTCTCCTGAAGGCGTGTCTGATATGGGTGGTTGAAGCAGACCGATAGACTTGGCGATACACGCCATAACTTCATCCCGTAAATTGATGTCAGCTTGAGCGGTCGGGAGAGCGGAAGTTGCCTCGCTTCCGGTTGAAGGGGTGTCCCTTTGGGAAGGTAGTCTGGCAGCCTCGCGGATTGGGGTTGGGAGAGGGGGCACGCTGATGGGGAGGCCAGGTGTTTTGGGCGTAGCGCGGGATCGTGGTCGGTAGGTGTCGATGGTATTGTCGATAGCAGAACTGGTGCTGGAATGCAGATCACCCGCCATGACTGCCATATGGGAGAGGGCCTTCCCACTCATGGATTTGGTGAGCGAAGTTGAAGGTGCTACCGAGGCTCCTCGTATCACCGGGCCCGCTCTGCTATCGCCAAAGGTGGACCCACGGGAATGTGAACGCCCGTGTCGGCGGGAGGAAGAAGGACCGGGAGTCGTTGGATTCAAAGCGACTGGGGAGTCTCTCCAAGACCCGATATTACTCCCGAAATAGTCGTCTTCTGAGTCCAACCCAATTGTGCTGCTCGAGTCCAGACCGACGGTACTGGCAGAAGTCATGGTGTCGTCCTCAGTCTCCACAGCTTCACCATCATCTGGTGCAAATTTGTTCCGCAGGTTGTGCATCCCTCCGCCTTCGTAAAAAGACGCTGGAAGGGGGTGACAGGCAAGCTCATTGATGGCCTTCTCCGTTCGCAAGACTTCCGTGGTAAGGCCGAGGTATTTATGAGCGGCGTTGAACGTGACGCGCGAAAAGCGGGTGAGGATGACTATTGATGGGGTTAAGAGAGCGGAACGTTCAATATTGTCTCCAGAATCTTTCTTATGAGGCAAAGTCGTACCTTGTACTATATGGGCAGAAGCTTTTGGGAACTTCTTCGTAAGCCTTCGGAACGCCTCCGCCGGAATGACAGCCAAGGTTGAGTCTTGGGTAGCTCTTGCAACGAGTCCACGGCGAACTTGAGCAGCCGACAAAGTTTGTTGTCGGTGCATTGGCGGTCGCCTGGAGTAAGTATTGTCAGTTCCGGGGGTGCTTGGCGCAGTAGCTTGAGACCTGGAGCCAGGAGTCCGTGGTGTCATGGGATAAGCTCCTAACATGGGACTTGAATTTGTTCCGGTGCCCACGCCGGAGTGTCCGCCAGCGACAAATGATAAGGGCGAATCTTCGTAAGAACGCTCTCTCCCTGCTCCGTACCCCGGGCGAACTTGGCTACCGCCTCCAGGTGACATCATGGGACTCCGTAAATCCAAATTTGATATATCCGAATTGCTCCTCCGTAGCCTGTTTATCGGTCTTCCAGATGCCTGCGTACCTGCAGCAGAGCGAGAATCCATTTCCGACTCTAACCCTTCGTCGTCCTCCGGATCTTCTTTCCAGCTCAGCTTGACGTTTTCAGTGAACAGACTGAGAATGGTGAACAGGCTTGACAGAGTACCTCCACTCCCAACTTCGTTGAGCAGCTGGTAACCGTTCATTTCTTCTTCTGCCCAAGCATCTTCTTCGTCCCCTGGCTGTCGACCCGTTGGAGCATAGACTTGGACCAGACCTTCGATGACACAGTAGAAGTTTTGGTCTTCATCTAATGCTAGACTGTCTCCTGCTATCAATCGACGAGTTTGCAGGTGTCGAGCGAGTTCGTGAAAGACCTAGTCGAAGTTGGGGTCAGCCAAATTAGGGTGCTGCTGCGGGGGCGTCGGGCAGTGACATACGGGCTTCTCCAAAAAACCAAAAATTCTAACCGCAGAGAGAAATTCGTCCAGATAGCCGTGAAATGTAGTCGGAGGTTCTTCTCCTTGAACGTCGGGATGCAGTTCAGTGACGTCAGGTTTGCCTATCGGCAATTCTCTGTACTCTTCGTATGCGTTCAACCATCTGAACCGAACGAAGAGGAAAGCCGCTACAAGGGAGAGGATGGCAATGGTAACCAGATTAACAAAGTTAAGCTGAATGTAAAGGCAGTACGGTTAGTGGAACGTGGATACACAACACAAATGCAACGTGCCTGAAGTGTGAGAGTGTAAGAGAGAATAGCATATATCCAAATTGGAAGGGTGATTGTAACAAATGCTACAGCGGTTTTGACCCATGCCAGGAACCAAACTGGCGGTCGGGGAGGCATTGAAGGCAGACGTGTCGGAAAACAAAGTCAGTTCGGATACAACTTTATCGAGTCAAGGTGCTTAGAGGTTACGTACGGATCACGGAGAAGCAAGCGGTGACCAGCGAGACCAGCGGATGAGGTTCGTACCCGTCCATTACGGGTTTGGTCCGACGGGGCGGGGTTGGGGTTACTGGAGCGAAGGAGGAGTTGACTTACAACCCTCGAACGCCGCTCTTGCCGCTTGATTAGGTCCGGGAGTACGTATAGGAGACGAGTTCCGATGTCCAGGGCTCGCGGGAAGCTGCCCGCACCGAGGAAACCCAGGTGGAACTGAACCTTGTAAGGTCGATATCGCACGTTCGATTCCGAAAAGGGGTTGCCTCGAGATCTTGATTGAGATAGTCGCTATGTGATGGACGCAGCTTCTGGGCTGAGGCGATAGACGCTTAGGATTTTGAGGCTTCAGGAGGTGAGCTGGAGGGAGTGTTGAGGAGGGGTTAAAGTTGCAATGCGGACCGAAAGTCGCGTGAAAGAGCTCAGGGTCCTGCCTGCCTCCAGCGAGGTCCCCGTTGCCAATGACGCGTCCGGCTCGCGGAGATATCCCCAGCCGACGCGCGTCTCTGAGTGAAAGACGTTTTGGGGAAGGGCAGTATAAGCGTTGGGAATTCACTAGTCAACAGAATTGTATGGGTTGGTAGAATCACTATTCAAGGTACATTTCTCTGTCCCGGACGGCTTCAGCCAATCTCGCCTTCTACAAATTAGCCAGAGATCTCCTCCTCAGCTGAAGACACGACCTTCCTCGCATGTCTAACCTCGAATGTGGCCACATGCGGCCTGATCTTTGAGTATTCCTTGAACTCGTCGGACGCTGCAAACGCCGAATGTCGCTCCACGGCATCCCATCCTGAAAACAACAGCCATTCGTCGGTGACACCCTCCCCTGCTCCGTTTTCAGCGGCATCCTTCTTAGGTCCATATATGCGGCCAACTCTCCAACCACCAAGGGGGCTCCGACCCGAGAAAGACGTCAACCCGCCCGACCCCGCCCGCCAGGCCTCTTCAAAGGTCGCCTTTTTGGCGCCTTCGACTCCATGGCGGCCTATTGCAACAACAGGAGACTCATTGATAAAGCTTGTAGCGTCACTGACGATGGTGTCGTTTGATGCCGAGGTGGCAATTTGAGCGTGATACATCCACTCTACATCAACCTGCCCTTCAAGCGACGCCAAAAGCGCCTTGTTTTCCTCCGACGGGAGAAATTCTTCGTGAGACTCTACCTTGGGCCAAAAGCCTAGGATATACAGGTAGGATGGATCTTCGTGTTGCTGGAGGAGCGTGAACGGGTATTGTTCCGGTGTTGAAGCACGGAGAACATGGAGAGCATGGTGAAGGGCTTGCTTGATATATGGTGTTAGAGGATTATCGCTGGAAGTAGCGGGTGACTCGGAGGTGAGGGGTCGGATGTGAAAGAGAGCAAGCTCGAGGACGGGCATCGTGGTTGAATGTGGTGGCTGCGATCAATCTTGGACAAAACAGTTGGCAATAACTGGCCGTTATGCGGGACTGCTTTTAATACGAAGCCGTTAGGCTCAAAGCGCCTCCCGGAATACCGACGGCATATTACTAGCGATTCCTTTTGGGGTGTTAGACCGTTGCTTCTCACGACGGGCACCTATACCGAGGGCTTCGACGGTCATCTAGACCGGAACACCGGCGCCTCGACCGAGCACCTCGAGTCGCATCCAGCCTCCAACTGCTCCTCCACCGACCTCCGCCTTGAGGACTAGTACCTCCACCTTGGGAATATAGCGTACTCGTCCATCTTTGTCATAGGCAATGTTGAATGATCACTCCACGACAGGCGTTTTTGGGTGGCAACGGTTTGTGGGGGCCTGAACGCGTCCGGCAATTTGACCCGATTGGATGAGCAGGAACGAGACGGCCTCCCACCCCCGAAGCATCTTTGACAAAATCAAAGGTAGCTTGGACATGTTTGGCTTGAGATTCCTGGTTCGTTTCGGAAGTGGCGTTGCAGTATTGGTGAATTTGGTGCGCTAGGCTAGTGGGCTTCAGCTACTCGTCGTCCTGGCACATCAACGAGCTGACGAGCTCTCCGCATTAACGATGGATTTCAGCTTATGTCAGTATGTATACCTAATTAATCTCTACATGAGACTACTTCGCGGTACCAAACAGGTTCGAGATTTTGTACAGTCTGGGCAGCCACGGTGAGAGGAAAGCAAGCTCGTCTCAGCTACAGGTAGCCCCTTCCGCCGCTCTAGTTCTCGTGCCTCCCGTGCAAACTAGAAAATAAATCTCGCCGAACACCATGCCATCGATACCGTTCCCTTCCATTATCTTTTCTCCACCGAAATTTGCCGCTTTCGCCGGTCAATCTATTGTTCGTTCGGTTGCTAGCTAGCCGCTTCACCCCTCACAGCACACCTGAGCTCGGTTCCAGAAGAAATTAATGCTCTATGCTCGCTGTCTAAAATAATAAAAGAGAGCACAGAAGCAGGGAAATCTAGAATACATAAGGTGAATGTCCAAGTACGGATAAATGACCATAAAAAAAGTGAAAAAAGGATGAGAGAGAATAAATAGCACATCTAAAATCTAGGAGGACCTCCTGGAGTGATTCTTCTCCATGTGCCTCTTCAGGTTGTCTTTCCTTCCAATCACCTTGCCGCACTCATCGCATTCATACGACGCAAGATCTGGGTTATCAGGGCAGGAATGTGTCCAGTGGCGAATCCTTCTCGACTGAGACTCGAATTGAATCATGCAGCGGCATGGTGTCGGCGGAGGGGGATTTAGACTATACCTGCCCTGAACGGGGGGCGGAGGGGGTTGCTGCCATGTTGAAGACGAGGCGGTTGAGCTGGAGGAAACATCGACCTGGAAAACATTTTCACCAGGTTGAGACGGGCGGCTTCGAGCTCTAGGTGGGATCCGGGTCGAAGGACTTGGCTGCTGAGGAGGAACTGGTGGAGCGGCCGAATTACTTGGTCCAGCCAACGCAGGGAGCTGGTCCCATGGTATGGGAGGTTGATTTGGCTGTCCATAAAAAGGGGGTCGAGAAGAAGAGGCCCCGAAGGTATTACTCCAGTCCACCCTACAGTCACTCTCATATGCTGCTCGTTGCTCGGGGTTCATAGGTGTTGGAGGGAAGCGCGATGCGAGTCTCTTGGGTAGCTGGTTGTTTTTGGTGGGGTAATAGGACATCCACTAGAGACACAAGATAGGTGCAGTTAAGCAGAAAATAGCTTCAGGTTAAAATAATCCTTGGTGAGGCGAGGTATCTGAGTGCTGATAGCAGTTGAAATACAAGGCTGGAGTGAGGGGAGTTAGGTCCTCAACCAGGGCATACTTATAGAGCGAAGCGCACAGCGCAAGCCGCTAAACTTGCTCTAGTGGATATGACCGCATTCGATACACAAGCTTCCACCTTAAAAGGAGATTTTGGTTCTGGAGGTCCTCCAGTAGGCTAGGGTAGCCCCTATCAGGTATACACCACGTCGATTGCGAGCCGCTTGCGCTTGATAAACAAAATACAACATGGGTTTGAAGCAGTGAACTAAGAGGATCAAGCTTGTACTTTTTCCGTATGTTTGCTGAGCCTTCAAAGCATGCTGAAAGCGTCCAGTTTCCGACCTAGCGTGACTAGCGCTGACTCTGGCCTGTAGATGCTCATATGGAGAAGCAAGGTAGGCATGGGATAAGCAGAGCCTTCTCTGAGTGTTTTTTGACCTCCTATATTTTTTTTCGAGCTTGTTCCTTTCACTTGTATCCTTAAACGTCTACTTTCAAGGCCGTCGGACCTTCATGTGGTGGAGGGGTTGACCCTCAAGTCACCGTTGGCTGTGTAGGCCGTGCTGAGAGCCGTATCGCAAACTCCCACGTGCTTCGTCCACCTTCAATGCTCCAGCCTTCGTTTCGTGGGTCCGCGTGCTTGGTCAAGCAAGACGTATACGTTCGGCTGAACAACAAGTCGACTGAACGATCTGAGTCCTGTGACTGCATGCAGACTCGGCTCGTCGCGATCGATTGCAACCGCGCTCTTTGGCTCCGAAACACAGGCAGAGACAGAACGAACAACTTTGCTGTGATCCGTTACTGGAAGCGTTCCAAGCCTTTTGAGCATCTTTCTCCTCGGCCTTCATAGCCTTTAGTTTGAGATGAACGCTAACCAATCATGTTGACGATGGGGTGTGTCCGGTCGGTGTAGCTCCCACCTTGCTGCCAAATTTGTCAAAACCTTTATGGAAATGGGCGATGACTCTGCCTTTGGATAATTGAAGTACTTCTATGCCATCCAAGCTACATGATTTTGCGGTACCGACCGATTACTACGATGGTGACTCTCCGGACCCAGTCTCACGCACACTCGGCAAACGTTGCAAACAGGCAATACCCCGTCGCATTCAAACACGTGAAATCAGTAACATGCGGCTAGGGCTACATTGTGTAGGGGATTGAAACGGTGCAAGACTCGCATCCAACATTGGGCAGGCATATTCCAGTGAGCAAGTAACGACCGCGTGATTACTCCATGTACGTCCCCTTCAGCGCCATTCGAGATAATCACTTTTTTGCTTATTTTTACACCGCAATCTTTGGGTCTGTACGTTGCGGGCATTAAGTTGGCTTGCTAGTTGTCGAACCAGAATATGATATGCCGAAGGAAGGGTCTTGCAATGGCATGATTCTTGCAGCAGAAGCATGGCAAACTAATCGTGCTCGAGGCAAGTGAATCAAGTCAAATCGGCACTCTTTCTTCTGCCTTGTAAATCTTGAGGTCGAGAGAAAGTGAATCTTCAACTCAAGTCTCATGGTCAAGGTTGGTCCACGGATAGTAGATATCACTCGAGCATCGGTGGCGGGGCAATCCCAATAAATTATAACAGAAAAAACAGACGATATGTACAGGGTAGCGAACAGGACAACCAGAAACAAGAGCAGACGGTATGTACAGAATCGAGAAAAGATCTTCCGGAATACAATAAATACGGATACAGGCGCCAGGAGAAAAACATTACAGAGCAAAGGACAACAAAAAAGAGTTGAATGTAAGAGTGAAGTGAGAGTAGGGCTGAACCAAACGACGACAGAGAATGTTTGAGGCCAGGGTTGTGAAGAGAGAGATGAGCTTTGGCTCATGATGAGGGAGCACGGTGGTCGACGGCGAGAAGTATGGCAACTACGCTGTTACGCGCATTTATCTCGGCGAGCGTTCTCCTTCTGTTGGTGGACCGAAGAAGCTGAAGCGAGCTGACCCCAGCGCAACGGCGTGCCAAAGTAGTCGGAGGTGTTTGCCGGGCGCGCGTTGTTGGTTCGCCTCTCGGGTTCATTAGACTCGGAGGTCGTGGCCTGGACGGGCCGAGGCAGAGAATAACGCTGCCGTTCGACCATAGATTCCCATTGGGAATCCCAACTTTTGACTCGCTGGGGCGACTCAAGTGTCGCCAAGGATGAGCCTCGTTCTTTACTGGCAACAGACTGGGATGGTGTTGAATTCTGTTGGAGAGGCTCGCTGGGACGTTGCTGCCAGACGCCGTTGACAGGTTGTCCTGCTTGAAGCTCGTGATTTTCGTCTAGAAGCAAGGCGTGCTCCTCTTCGATGCCTTCGCGATGCCAATGCTCCTTTTTCAAGGCTTCTCCGGCTTCCTCGAACTTCTCCTGTCCGTCGCGCAAGAGTGCTTCGAGTTTCGAGCAGTCCGAATCCACCGCAGCGATTTGCTTCAAGACCTCGTCGAGTTCCTCCTTGGCCTTCTTCGCTTCGTCGTCGAGGGACTTGGCGTAGGGGAAGACATGCCACTGGATCATCGTATGGGCGGATCTGCGGGCGTCCTCATATTGGCGGTGGAGGTGTGCAACGGTCTCCTCGAGCTCGGCAGTAAGCTGGTGGGTAGGGGAGGAGATGTTGCCTGGCTTGGAGCAATCGAAAGAGGAGAAGAGAGCAGAAGGTTTGGTTGCCGGGGTGGTGGCGACCGACTGAGGTGGTGCGAGAAGTGGAGAGGTATTGAGCGAGCTGGTTGAGTGAGGAGCGGTGAACGGTGCCGAATGCTGGGAAGGATAATGAGCAGACGAGAAGGTTGTCGCGACAGATCGAGGTGAGGCGAGAGGTGAAGAAATCTTCGGTGAATACGTTGGGCGAGAAGCCGCGGACCGTGCCGAAGATTGGAAGGGCGAACGGGCGGGCGCGGGTGATGTCGTCGGAGTTGTAGCGATGAAGGCAGGCGGAGCAAGTCGAGAAGAAGTATGGGGGGAGGTTGTTGAGCAAGGAGCAGCAGGCTGGTTCGAGCGGTTGGAGGATAGGAGGGTAGGGGCAAAGGATGCCGCGGGAGTCGCAGCAGCAGATTGGGTAGAAGCGAGCAGAGGGGAGGCAGTGGCCGAGAGGTTCGAACGATGAGCCGCTGAAGAAGTTGCCAGTGAGCCTTGCCATCCGGCTTGGAAGGGAGGTGATAGGTCAAGAAGCCGAGATGACTGGGTGGGCTCAACCGACGGGTGGAGGTTGGGACGTCGGGCGGGTTCAGCGCGAACGTCGTGGATTAAAGCAGAGAGACCCTATACGAGTGATGTTCGTCGGTCAGGGGCGGGAAGGTTAAATGAAGCTCGAGTCGGCATAACGTACCTGAGAGGGTCGAGAGGGAATTTGAACGCCTTGGTGGCGGGCAGAAGTCGTGGACCGTGCCGAGGATTGGAAGGACGAGGGAGCGAGAGCCGGGGATGTCACCGGGGTTGTATCGAGGAACGCAGGTGGAGCAAGTAGAGAAGAGGTATGGAGCGAGGTTGTTAAGCGAGGAGCAGTAGACTGGGTCGGGCGGTTGGAGGACGGGCGAGTGAGGGCGATGGATCTCGCGGGAGTCGCAGCCGCGGGTTGGGGAGAAGCGAGCAGAGGGGAGGCAGTTGCCGAGAGGTTCGAACGACGAGGAGCAGGAGAAGTCGAGCTTCGCCATCCGGCTTGGAAGGGCGGTGATAGGTTCAGAAACGGGGATGACTGGGTGGGCTCAACCGACAGGTGGAGGTAGGGGCGTCGGTCGGGTTCAGCGCGAGGGTCGTGCGTCAAATCGGAGGGACCCTATACGAGTGATGTTCGTCGGTTAGTGACTGGGAGGTTAAATGAAGCTCGAGACGGCACAACGTACCTGAAAGGGTCGAGAGGAAGTTTGAACGTCTTGTTGACGGGAAGAGGTGTCTTGATGATGGGCATCCTGAAGTCGACGGTGTCAGCGTCGTTCCAGACTGTCAGCGTAAAGAGATTCTGGTCACCCTTTGCGTAGAAGAGGAGCGCCTAAAAACGTGCTTGACGCGAAAAAGCTTTTTGACGAGCGATGGAGATGCCTTGGACGCGCTTTGGGAGGGCGGTCCAGCTTCAAATTGAGGCGCGGGTGCGGGGGTGGCAGCAGCGGGAATACGCGTAGAACGAAGCTTCGCGAACATGGCGTGCGAAAGTGAACGAGCGATCTTTCAACGAGAGGGCAGACGCGAGAGCGAGTTGCGAGGTGATGGAAGAGAGCAAGTTCTTGGAGGAGGGAAAAGAGGAGAGAATGGTCACTTAAGTACTCAGAGGGACTTGGGCGACGGGCTCCCGGGGCTAGGCGTAGATCTTGCCCTTCGCCCTCTCGTCGCTGGGTCGTGACCTCGAATGGGCGCAATGACACGGGAGTATTTCCCAGATAATGAATGAACAAGACGATATATTAGCTTAGGACAATGACAATCTCCTCACAAGCAAACGACTTACGAGGTGGTCAAGAGAGCATGAATGCGTTGCGGGGAGGGTAACCATGGCTAGGGGTGGGGGGTGAATTCCCCAAGTGTACTGAAAAGCTCCGCACCGACAACGACCCAGCTACTCCGCCCTACGGCCGTGATAGTCACGATGTAATTAATTGGTTTGGGCTAGTCACCCTCCTTTAGTCCATTCCCTTGTCCCCACATTCCTCTTCATTCTTCGAATCATTGTCCCACATCGCCGTGCTTTTGTACAGTACCTGGCTCTCAACACCGCTTAGTATCGGTTTCTACGCTAAAACGTCATTATTGATTTGTCTCGAGCGTTGGATCGGTGAAACCCCTTCCTTGGCCCTCGCACGATCGTCCATACGAGAACGGGAGCCATCGGGTGAACTCCCGGGCACGAAAAACCTCAAACCCAATATTAATCGCTCCCGAGGAGCCTTCGCTATCACATAATGTCTGCTTAAGATGGTCGTGCGTATAGTGGTCGGTTTGTGAGTGAGGATAGGACGGGCCACCTTACGGGGGTCTGCAAGTACTGCATGTGCACCCTTACCCGAAGCAGGCTACCCCGGATCCGCAATCGTCCCCGCACAACTCCGAAGATGCCAAGAGCCAGGGTTTACTCCAGTTATCAGCTTATGTCTCTCGTGTCATGGCTTTCCTAATACTAGAACTTCGGATCCAGGGCTGCGCGATGCTCCGGAACGAGGCGAAACGCTAGAGCGGGCGGTTGTGTTTACTAACGTAAATAGCATTAATGGGCTGTAGGTATGATGAAAAGGCTAAATATACATGTTTTGGGGGATAAATAAGTAAAAATACAAGGTATGTCCGAACTTCTATCATCAACATGTCCCGAATTGGGCCCCGCGAGTCCAAATTCCCCTAGCTATCCGGATCTATACAACGACCTTCTGCTCGGCATTCTTCAGCTGCTCAGCTTGTTCGTCCTTCCGGCGCACAAGCCATGTGAAAAGTGGAACGGTGATCATGCTCAATACCACCCATGCAAGGAGCACACCGGCGTTGACGCCCATGTGGTTCTTGGTGTTGAAGACGATGGTGCGAACAGCTTCAGCTATGTTGAACACGGGGAAGCCGTAGCCATATCGGTAGAACGAGGGCTGAAGAACGATTGGGACGGACGCGACGGATACGTTGGAGATGATCTGCAAAGGAGGCAAAGACAGTTAGAAACGGGCCAGAAAGCGGAACGAAACAAATGAAACTACTTACGAGAGCGATGAGGAAGTAAGCGATGAACCTTGGGGTGAGGAAGGTGATCATCGCTTCGGTGGCGAGTCCGAGAGCGGCCATGCCCATGTACACGAATACCCAGAAGAGGAAGAATCCGCCAGCGTAGCTGTACTTGGCACCGAAAGTGATCTTGAAGGGCAAGTTGATCATAGCGTACGAGAAGCTGAGTGGGATGTAGGCCACCAACGGGACGAACACGCGCATCCGGGCATAAGACTTGAACCGAAGGAAAGGCGAGATGATGCCACGAGCGAAATCGTGGGTCATGGTAATCATGAAGGACAAGATGACTGGAAAAGAGAAGCAACGAGATTGTCAGCTGCTGTTCGCTCGCGGAGATGAGTGGGAAATACGCACTGATGTAGATCTGGCCAACGAGCAATACGGCTTGAGAGGCGGTCTTGGTGTAGGGTCTCAAGTTCACGGCTTGATACGAGAACGGTTGGCTGACGGTCTGAGGGGCTTGAGAGATGGTGGTCATCGCTGTTTGTCTGGCATCATCAGCGCCGTTTGCCAAAGCCGCAAAGTACTGAGCGTTGGTCTTGGCGTTGAAGGCCGTCAGGGTGGATTGAAGAAGCGCCGTGGTGTAAGGGACGATGAACGAGTTGGCAGCGATTTCGTTTCGACCTTGGTTGTAGTAGAAGATTACTGCGGTGCGAGGATCATATGAAGAGTTTCCAGAGGAGCGAGCGGAGTTCAAGAGGGCAGTGGCGTCGGAGTTCACTGAAAAAGTAAAAAAAGCAGCTATGAGTAACGTGAAGGTTCGGCAAGAAAACGGAAAGAAGACACTCACCGACAACAGCCGCCCAGACTTCCTCATCCACTACCGCATAAGCAACGTCATCGTTCGAGGGCAAGGAACTTGAATCCACGACGGTCCAAGTTAAATGTTGATTTTCAGGAACACCTTCACCCCTTGAATTCGCTTCGAAGGCAGCGACGATCGCTTGTCCCAACAGGCCTTCGCCGGCAGTTCCGTCTCGGTTGATGACGTATCCCTTGAGCTTGGGTACATGTTGGGAAGTCTCGCCGAGAGATCCCCAGTACATGGAGAAGAAAAGCCACATTGCCACGACGAGGAGGATGACGGTCATTCCGAGAATTTTGAAGTAGATTTGGCGAAGGTGGGCGACTTCGGCGTCCCAGACTAATGAGGAAAAGAGGTCAGATCGAATCCAGAGAACTCGAAAAAGAGCCGGATAATACATACAGCCGTGTTGGAACTTGCGAGGCCCGGCGGGTGCTTGAGCTTCATCTTCTGCCATACGATGGCCAAGCTCGCCACGGGTTTGTTCCTTTTCGATGTAGGCGTCCTCATCGACGTGGTCGCTCACAGCGGTACCAGTGATGGAGTTGCGACCCGAGTCCATTAGACTGACCCTTGATGTTGGAGATTAGGTGAGTAGTGTAGTTGGGCGGAGTCGGTGTTGAAGTAGATATTAGGTGTAGAGTGCTGATGAGCCTCGAAGACTGTTGTAGATGTGCAGGAGTGTGTTGAATGGTGAAACGTCGTTACCAACCCCCCGAACGATTATATACATTTTCCTACTCGGACGGTCCCCCACCCCCGAAGGTGCACATCTGTGGGGGGCTGCCGCCGGTCTCGGTGGAGGCGCCCGAGTGTGTTCATCAGAGACGGTGTTTTGATGGACAAGGATGACAGAGCACCTCGCGGGGTTTCACACGTCCAGGCGCATAACCGGTTTAACCGGGGTATCGGACCGCAGCCGGCCGCCGCTTACGTGACGTCACAAACGGCTGATTACCTTCTTCCTCGCGGTGTACACAACACGTACAAAGTTCAAAGACCTATAATTGCTGGAGTGCGTTATAATTACTCAAGTATCAAGCCGAGGGGTAAACACGAGTGAGATCTATCTAAGAGAGCCGCCGGAGCATTACGAGCTCTTTCCTATCACGTCGGATCACGTTACGCACCATCCGATCGCATCGGTCTCCGTGTCGGACATGTTCACCGGGGCGATCGGGACGTGCCCGATGCGACTGCCAATGCAGAATTCACCCATGGGCATGACTGCCATGACGTACCCGATCGAAAAACAGCTTTCTTAACTCAAGTACGGGCGCCCATAGGGCCTGGAGCGTGCCCTAAGTCCTGCGCTCCCTGTAGGGGTTTCCCAATCTAGGCTACGCCCGGTCCACCCGTCGCTAGATACTAGGGAAAGCATAAACTGTGGATGGACTTGAACACGGAGTATAAAGTTGAGGCCTCAAGGTATATGATATCAGTATAAGTATGAATGACGACGGCCGTAGGTGGCAATGGTCATGAGAATGATGCTTGGCTCGGAGGAGGGGGCACTGTGTGAAGGTCGGCAACTCGGGGATCGGCACATTTCCGTCCCAGCTAGCTGAAATAGGTACCCCTCTATCCCCCAGTCGTCATTGCCAGGCTTTCTAGCAACTAGGTCCTTATTGATTAGAATGGCTCGATGCGTCTGAACAAAAATGGCCCTGCAAGATATGTCGAATCTGGTTCCAGCGTGCCACCTCTGGTGGCGTACGATTTTGTCCATGAGAGCCAGCTCATACCTCTGAACGCGAGTTAAGCCAGCTTTTATATTTAAATAATGGAGCTTAATTTAGATCACGTCTCACCATCGACGCTTATTCTCGCGATGCATCACCAAATCAAGTGGTGACCCCGTTTGAAGATGGGTCCCAATTTACCTCCGACCAACTGCCACCTCCTCTTTCGACCCCTAGAAAACTTGTTTGGAACCTGTCGTTAGTGGATGCGGGATGGATCCAAAGAAGAGCAACTGCCATCAATTGTGTAGGGGCCTACGCGACTGAGGGCCTGGTTGGTCAGCTAAGGTAGAGACAAACGCCATTGCAAACGGCAGCATGGACGGAAGGGCGTGCTATTGGGATGTTCCCCTTGCTTAGCTTTCCGTATCATCAACCTCGCTTTCACTTCGGCTACCTACTCCTGCGGTTGCAATCCAAACACGAAAGACCGGCAAACGCAATGAGGTAATGCATTTTCTTCTACCGTCACTTTCATCTTTGCTCCTCTGACGCCGGTGCAAGTCATCCTCGCTATCTATGTAGATAGCGCGGAGAAGTCGTTTTCATCTTTCGTCACCATCTTATCTCTGTGGCGTCCGCAGGTGTGCCTGACGCCCGGCCTTTAGCTCGAATACTTTGACCGACCAGTCGGGCTCTGGAAGACCTCTGCAAAGTTGGTGCGCACATTTTTGGGAGACGTGCTCATCTGCGCGTGGTCGGCGGAGTTGGCGCTATTCTTCAATGGCTTCCCCACCACGGCGTCCAGCGTCTTGGAATCGGAGTGCGGGCCCGCTTTGGCAGACCATTGGCCGAACGATTTGTCCGCAATGCCGAAAGACATTAAGGAACGGTTTAAAGGAGCCGAAGAAGGGGGAAAGCCGTGCCACAAGCAGCTGGCGCTGATATGCTTGGCGTTCGTGAGGTTGGCGAATTTTAGCATGCACAGGTAATCTGGTCATTTAGTGCGTGTTTCAAACCCCACTTGAGTTAGAATGTTGATCATTGTTTTTCTTTTTTCCGAATATTCCCCATCATTGAAAAGGTCAAGAACTACGCGACGAGAAACACGCATTGGGATTGAGCACAAGAAAATGCCTTACGAGGCTAGAAACAATCTTTCTCCCTCAAATTGTATGCCAAAATTCCTACTAACTCTATCCAGCATTCCTCTAGCTCTTCGCCGCGCCGTCCTCCATGCATTTCTTCACGACTTTTATTACCCCGGCTTTAGACAGCATCGGTCATCCGATTACGACGATATACAGTTTATTCACTCGACACAAGATACTGCAGCTTTGTATTCCTCCCACGCACTCTCTCTTCTCCATTTTATTTTATCTTATCTTCTTTCCCTTTCCCTTTCTCTGCTTCCCCTTCCTCCTTTCTTTTTCAAGCTCCTCTTTCTACCAACCTATAGCTATCTATCCCGTTTATTTTATCCGATCGTTGTTATGACACACCCTAGATATTGCCTGTTCCCTCTCTTTTTACCTTAGTTGACCGTGCTCCGATGAGAAATGGTCATTGTCTTGGAATGTCAGGCTTAGGCGCTGTGCCCGTCGGAAGCGTTGATTAAATCAGTGAGAAGACGACGGCTCAGCTCTGGGTGCCTGCGCTAACCTCACCTAGACCCGAAGCAAAGCACAGCGTGACACACGCCTCGCGTTTACTGTCTGAGACGGTTCGTTGAAGTTTTGTCGGCCGAGTCCCGTCTCCATGGTCAAGCTCTTCGTGATGGAGCGTCCTGAATCCTAGGACTGTGAGGACCAAGTGAAGCTAGAACGATAGATTTCTAACACTCACGAGCAATCACAAGAAACTCTCTAGCCTTTCATTCTATATTTATAATGTTTCTTATTGCGAGACTGCCAACGTCCAGGATTTGGGCCGGTTGTTGTATCGTGAACCGAACTCCACTACGACAGGGGGGTCACCAAGGAAAAGCATGGCTGGATTATATCTCGAATCCATAAACAAGTCGGTGTCAATGCTGGTGCGTTCGATCAAATCCAGGAACAGATCCGCCGACCGGATGTAGACACAGTGCGCTTCAAGTTTGCTGAAACAGATCCACAGGCACGTGATGAATGCCCCGATGCTCAATGTTCCTCTCAGGACGCAAGACGGGCTGTGAGATGCGACGTCGTAGGAGGTGCTGCGTTTAGATTTGGGCGAGGTGGATAACTTGCCGTGACGAATACATGCTAGATACTGACCTGAGGAGTCGATAGATGTCCAACCCGAACCATCACCGGGATATGTCGCAAGACTGTGCTTCGGAGATATCTGTAAGCCTAATATGTATCGGTAACGGTAGATAATGTATCTTAGAAACGGGGAGATCGCGGAGAACTCCCTCTCGGAGTGATGTAAACAATATTTGTATTGGGGCGGCCAGCTCAACCTTTCTCTCTTTCCCTCCACCACTTCGGTACCTATCACCTCCCACCGCATAACGTGTACCCACTCGTGCTCTATCACTGCTGCGACTCTTCATCATGTGGGCACAAGTTCTTCGCGTCATTCTCGCCAATCCCATCATCTTCATCGTCTCCTCAGCTGTCCTCTTCACCCTTGGGGCGAAGGTCGACTTGGCCCGGATTACAATACCCCCCACTCGCCCCGTATCACCCTCGCCTATCATCGCCTTGGCTCCTCTATCCAACGGATTTCCACCTGAGGAGTCTCTGCCCGACTTGCTTCTGCAGGACTCTGGCTCTCGCGAGTCTTGCTGCTTCGCCACCATCCAAGACGAAAGCGACCTTAATGAGCAACAGCAAGGGCAGGACTCCAGCTCAGAAGCCTCCTATTCCTGGCCTGAAACTCTGCCTGTGGCGGAGGAGCCATGGAATGAGGATTCGATCGCGCTTCAGGGTCAGAGCCAACCGGAGATCAACGGGGAATTCGAAGACCCTACCATCACGCTCTCCTCCGTCTCCCCGTCCACCACCGGCGTCGCGAGAACAGGCTATTTCAGGCTCATCTCCTACGCCAGCGAATACTTCTTCGGCTTCGGTGGCCTCGATCGGTCAAAACCCGAATCCAAATCAGACGCGCCCTCTTCGACCGAAGACCCGCCACAATCTCCCGTCGCCCCCATTTGGGACGACTTTGATGGAAGGCCGCCAAGTCTAAACGATCTCTGGAGGGTAGCGCTCTTCAGCTTTGGTTTATTTCTGGGCCTGTGTATAGTACCTTTAAAGGTCAAGTACGGCCGAAAAGTAAGTCGAAATGAATTTGTTACGAGAGGTTTCGACGAAGGCACTGACTGACGCCCTCCTGCCCCTCATCTCCCAGCCCAAACCATGCTGCTATATTTCATTTGACCAGCTCGTCGTCGAAATCCGATTCTCACTTCTCGAAAGTCGTCACAAGTTGCTCGTCGAAGATCACAAGGCTGCGACTGAGAAGCTTAAGAAGGAGGGGGAGACGAACGAAACACTAAACAAGACGAACGAGGCGCTAAAAAAGAGGAACGAGGCGCTAAACAAGGGGAGCGAGGCGCTATACAAGAGGAACCAACAAGCCTACCAGGAGCTCGTGAAACGTGACAAGCAGCTCGATAGACTTGAGAAGATCTCTGGCGTGTCTCGTTCTACGTCTGAGCAGGAGCTGGATGAAGACATGGAGAGACTGAAGGAAGATGTAGCAACTCTGGTAAGCCATCTCTTTCGGTCATTGAACGTCCAGCGAGCTCATGATTCCGTCGGCAGAGCGCTCAAAACAAGGATCTCCGCACACGTCTCTTTCGAGAATCTGGAAAAAATGCCGAATTGAAGCGTCGGTTCGACTCAACGAACGCTACGGTCGAGCGAGAAGTCCGCGAGGCAAACGAAGCAAAATTCCAAGCCATTGCCGAAGCCTCCGAAGCGCGAAAGGAAGCAGAGGCATCTCGTCGCGCAGCAGAAACCGCAAGGCTCGAGCTCGACGCCAAGTTCAAAGAGGCTGGTAACGAGAAAAGCATCGCTATAGCTCAAGCGGAAGCTGTTATCTCGGAGAATGCCTCCCTTAAAAAGGCACTCGCAGAGTCCGAAGAGAACACGGCGAACGTCCAAAAGGAAGCCTACGCGGCCCTCGCAAACATGGAGTCGCAGTTGAACGCTGAGAAACTTGTCAAGGAAAACGTATGTATCCAAAAAGCGTTGTGCATATAGCAAGAACGACTAACCAGGGCCTTAATCTTCCACAGCTCGCTCGTGACTATGAGCGGGCTCTCGCTCTTAAGACCGAAGCTAATGCTGAAGCGACCCCGGCTGGCGTCGAGTACGAATCTTTCCAGTCTGTCGTCGATGCGTGCAAAACTGACTGGAAGCTTCGTCTGTAGGTTTAGCGAAAACTCGTCAGTCCCCATTCAGCCTTTCGGAGAAGCAGCCGTACCTACCACCGTGGCCGAACCTCAATCATCACCGGCCGAAGATGGACTGATCCCTTCTTCGACTCCCGCACCTACAACAAACACTAGTGATCAATCATGGCTCAAGCCGCTAGGTTTCACGATGGAGGTTCATCGAGCTACCTCGTTCCCCAAATCCGAACCAGGACTCTTCGGTATCTCCTTTGGCATGGAATCCACCGGATTAGTGCAGCAGGAATTCGACGCCGTAGCGTCTTGTGGAGGCACCGATAATTCGAAGTCGGACTCGATGGAGGCTAGCAACTCGACGCCTTCAAGCACGAACGGCAGTTCGATCTTCGGCACCGGCCCCGCTACCCTTTCAACTCCTTTCAATGTTCCCGTCCTCCTTCCTACTACTGCTCCCCTCGAAGGTCCCGCGGCGATCAGCCAACAACTCGGTGCCCCAGCCCTTCAACCAGGCTCTTCGCAAGACATGGGCGCTCCGTTATCTTACGGGGGCTGGAACGACTCGAGTTTGGACTCGATGGAGGTGGAGGCCTCCGCACCTCAGGCTTCAAGCATGGCCAGCACCTTCGGCTTCAACGCTGCCGCTGTCAATCCTCCAACAGAAGTGGACGCTATATTCGACGCTAGCATCGCCGCCGCTTTTGGAAATCTTGTACCAATCAGTCAACAGGTCGCTGGCGAACCTGAATCGACGGCGATTTTCGACAGCATCATGACGATAATGGAGGCTACTCCCCTTCCTCCTCCATCTCAGAGTGTGTCGTCTACCGGATTCTCCTCGGCGATGAGCCAGCAATGGGGGACTTTACAGCCACTTCCGAATCCCGGCTTCGGGATTTCGCCCGGCCAGGAGCCGACTTTCGTCCCCAACGCGGTGCCGATGGTGCCGATGGATAACGTCGCCGTACAACCACTTGGAAACGAAGGAGTAACTCCCCATGAAAACCAGAATCTCCTTTTCAACTGGATTTTTGGATCCTTCACCAACGTCGCTCCGAACCCAAACGATCCCTTTGGTTCTTCACAGGTCCTCAACTCCAACCCCATTCCTCCGACTGGCGCTCAGCTTGGCAGCATCGTGGCTGAGCCTAATTCGCTCGTCGTACCTCTTACTCTATACCCTCCCACCCAGCCAAGTCCTGCTGCCACATCGCCTCCCTCCTTCGACCAAGCGCAGGGAACGGGATATATCACTGGAAGCTCGCCGTTTGCCCCGAACCCAAATCCCTTCTATATTCCAACACCTCCTCCATCTTCTCTCAACTCACTCGTCGCGCCTCTATTTGTCCCTCCCTTTGACCAGACTCTTGGGATAGCACCGATCAACTTATCGCACACGGCAGACCCAACCGTTCCCTTCTCGGCGCCGGTGGCTGAGAATAGCTATACCCAATCTTTTAACACGGGAGCTGCCAACGATGACGAGGCCTCTTCAGAAAGCGAGGATTTTGAGGATGTTCTAGCTAGTATCGTCAACCCCGGAACGGGTGATGTCATCATCCCGCTTTCGCCTCGCCCAATCCCTGCGTCTGACCGGCTGCCATCCTCGTCGGACGCCCTAATGGCATCAATGGAGGAGAACACGGGCTCGTCGGGTCAAGCAACGCGCGGCGTGTCCTTCGGTGGTAGACGCCAGAACGAGGACCAAGAAGACGAAGACGAAGACGAAGTGGAAGACAACTTTCCTCCGGCGGCGTACATCCCGAGGCTGGAGAGGGCCATCCTACCATTGCCAAGGTCGCTGAGGAGGGCTCAAGGTAACGGGACCAGGGAGTTCTTTACCGAGGGAGCGGTGCAACGTGAGGCAACTGCGGACGAAGGCGACAGTTCTGACGCCTGGGGTGCCGCAGACAACGACCAACGGCCGAGCACTCCACCCACAACTGAAAACGGGGAAAGGACCATCCGACCGCTTCCAAGGTCGAGACGCCGGGCGCGGGCGCCCGTGGCCGATCAAGACGCCAATACGAGGGAGCAAGCCAGGTTACCGGAGCAGGACGAAGGAGCTTGGCGGACTTCTAGTCCTCTCCCAACGTCACCAGAGGGGGGATCGGCTCTACATCCCAGCTTTGGAGAGTATTATCGACCACCTCCCGTCGAAGAGCCCGATCCAGAAGGCCCGGTTTGGGACTCGGACCCAGAAGATTGAGCTCTTCTGCTCTCTTCACTCACCCTCAATGAAGGTCGAGCTCTGCTCCATTCTACCTGCTCAAGGAATTCGGCTCGAACAACCCAGTTTTGTGGAGGAGTGAAGACGACCGCTACTCAATGCAAACACCAACCGGCGTCCCTCATCAGGACTGCCTCATCCCCTCCCTCTGTCACCTTCAAACGCCATAATCAACCTCGCCACCTTTCACATTAAATAACATACCGACTCAACTCTCTATTCTACAATAATCGTCATCATCGACTCGCTCGGCGTCCACCAACCCCGACCTTCAAGCCCAAGCTTTCGACTCGGAGACAGAATCGAGCAAAGCTGAATTGAACAACAGGTAGCAGCCCATGCACCCCTCTCAGACAAAAACCATTAGTCCGGCTCTCCGGGTGATGGGAGCATCCAGTCAGGAGATCTCTTTTTCTCTCGCCTGATCGAAGCCCCCAGCAGACGGAACCAAGCGTAATACGTGGCGGCGAGAAGACGAACTAAGAAAGCGTTCCTCTTCCGTAAACGCTACGGCGCTGAAGCCGCTGACTGGAGATGGGTGTTCTGGAGTTTCCTTCCTTCGGGAAGTAAGGTCGCAGAACACCTAGGCATGTGTTGCGTTTGCACACTCCGGCCATGCGTAGCGGGGTAACCCCCATGGTAAGACGGTGATGTCAGGCGGGCTGGATGCTCTTTCTTGAGAGAAGGTAAGTTGGGTGAGAAGGTAAGTGGGGCCGTCTGCTGTTGTCCGAGACGGCTAAGTTCGGGTCTGGTTTTGGGGTCGTTGGCCTGGATTGGGAGGAAGGGAGCGGTGGATACGCTCGGTTGAGGATGTCTTGTTGGAATTAATGGCATAAAAATCTCTTCCCTTCTCGTTTTTCTCGTCATTGGTCCCGGGGTTTTTATTTTGTCCCTTTCCTTTGAATCGTGTGTGTGTGCCATCGTCTTGTCAAGTTTCTTTCTCTGTCTCCGAGTTGTGTGTATGAATAATATTACGTTTATTATTATTTTTTTTCTCGCGCTAACTTATCCATACCGGCGAGCTCGTAAGAAATGTACGGAGAATTTGTGAGTGTTTCTATGCTATCAGGCGAGGCCTCCCAAAGTCAAAGGCGGTGGTGTCTTGTGGTCGACCCAGTGAGCCACTTGCCACTAAGTCAACAGTGTTCCGTCCAAGGCCGAAACCAGAGAAAGAGGCTTAAAGATCCCGTATAATGTTGCAATCTCTTGACCGACGAGTAGAGCACGCATTCCATGTTCGCTCATCGAGCTGCCTATGATGACTGAAGGGGATTTCTTGCCCCGACAGCTGTTCGCCTGGATAGGCTGGTGTATGCATGGGAGGTCAGTCAGTCAGTCAGAAACCGGGATTTACTCAATTTCGCTTACTCGAACCGAGACTGTTTGTCTTGGATGTCTGCGAAACGTGAGTGGACCCCACAATTAACATGTAGTGAATACCGAGGCTTATGTGATCCCAGCCAATCATCATCAGAGTTTCTTGTTTGAGGCGCGGGAACCCCCCTCGCTGCGTAATTTCAGCTGACGAGCGTGATTACAAAGCAACCCCTCTTTCACGTTTTGTAAGACTTGGCATGCGAACCGTCAGCGCATTTCCGTCAATGCACACTCAGCTCGCCAACTTTGTCTCTCGCTCTTCGACGTATATAAACCCACAAGAGAGATGGAGCAGAAGAGGCAAACCACTCTCATCGAATACCTTCTACTTCCTTCACACTCTTCCAAGTCGATTGCACACATCTAGAAAGCTCTGATGGCACCCAAGAAGAACATTGTTATCCTCGGTGCTGGTACGTAGGCTCACACATGCACCGCTACGAGTCGGGGGGGGGGGGGGGGGGGGCGCGCCGCGGGGGGGGGGGGGGGCGGCGCGTGGGGGGGGGGGGGGGGGGGAGGCGGGGGGTGGAGC
>WSUI01000135.1:11821-55668 GCA_019633595.1 Tulasnella sp. UAMH 9824 | reverse complement strand
CGGACTCCGGCCTTTCAGGGTGCAGCGTTGCCGGGACGGTGGCACTGGTGCCCTGAGCCAGCAAGCCCCAGCTTAATGATCAGACACTTTGACACGTACTGATATACGAGAAAAAGAACGCAAATGATGCAGCGGAAGGCTGTCGCCAGGACTGCCCGGAGGGCAATGGTTTACCTAGGTGTAATATAGCAGGAATGTTTGAGATTGCGGGTTTAGCACACCAAGCCTAGGGGTTCCAATGACGTTGATGCACTAAGTGACAATGTCTGAAGCCATTAAACAACCTAGCCGACTAGACCCTCGAGTCGAGTCACCTAATTCCATCACGAGGTGACGAGAGGGTTAGGGGACTAGCAGTGATTCATGCCCAAGCATCCTAGGGTGTGAGTCTAATCGCAGGGCTGAGTTGGCACGACGCACCTAGGGCACTAGTTGTTTCGGAAGCCCCTAGGCGGGTTGGACGCCCGTTGGAACCGTTGGATGTCCAATGGAAATCATGGAAATGTGCACGGTTGTTCCCATGATCTCGCAACAAGGGACACTCAAAGGAACGTCTGAATGTATTGTTAATGTATACAGGACTGTGATCATTGAAATGAGAGTGACGTAAAAGAGGTGGCAAGTCAGCCTGCCCGGTTTATGCACGAATGAGAGCGGCTCGGGGCTTCTTCAAGGAGTCTGCGATATTGATAAAGGTTTCGGCGAGACGGATCTGCGTTTCCCAGTCACGTGAGCACAATATACACTTTAACTGGATAATTTTACTCACTGTATCAATGGCATCACTATAACTGCAAGGAACTACGGGCGCCAGCGGATCTCGAGGTGCGTCCTGGGCAACTCTTTCGGCGACTGTGACCATGCGACGGAGTGATGTGGAGCTAGAATCCTGTCCAAAAGAGACGGCATGGAAGGAAACAGGTTTGCTGAAGGTCAAACTGTCAGTGGAGTATCCAGGGGCGGAGGAACGAATGCACTTCGCACCCGTGAGAGACCGCCTGGTTACAAAGGTCGTATATGTTATTGTCGTCGACCCAGCACTCCCCGTCCGACAGGAAAACCACAACGGGGGAGCTGGATCACAGCAAATCAGTCCTCCGAGGTTCGGGTATACCAAAGAAACACGGCTTACCGATCGTTTGACCAATTGTCTATCATGACTGTCCGCGTTTGTTTCAATGCAGCATCGAAGTCCGTCCCTCCGCGAGTACCAAGTTGCACCAAACGATCTAGAAGCTGATCTGTAGAACTCGTAGAATCGTTCGCTATTTGTGTCTGTCCGAGAGGAAAAGTGGGAGAGGTTGTAAGCGAATGATACGAATGAGACGAGTAAGGCAGATCGCGTACCTGCGGATAGGAGTCGAACGTAATGACGGAATAGGCATCTCTCCGCGGCCCCGTCGTTCCCGAGCCGCGAGTAATCCAGAAACCATAAAGAGCAGATAAAACAGCTCCAAATCTGTTGTCGTTCGAACGAGTGATCTTCGCAGTCACTGGTTGGCCTTGAAGTGCCCGGCGGTCGGTGCAAGACATGGAACCGGATCTAACAGCCAACGTAGAGTTTAGAATCTGAAGAACCCAAATGATTGGTCAAATTACCTATCGAGAACGAAGATGACATGGAAGGCTTGTCGGAGGTTGTTTGGATTCGGGCAGCCAAATGAATGGCCGTCGCCTGAGACATAGCTCGAGTTGCCGGGTGCCTGCCAGTTAATAGGATGTGGAGGATGGAAGATGGGAAGCGTGCAGAAACTTGGTCGAGCGGGCTGCGTCGCTGTGGCTTGGTGTTCAGGCCCTGGGAGGGATGATGGATGAGCTTCAAACGAATCGTGAGCCGTGTCGGGATCCGTACCTGCACATTGGACGTCACAGAGCCCGAATTCGGCTTGCTCATCATTCGAGTAAGGATCTGGAGCAGGGGTATTAGAGAGCTATTTCTTCCTGACAGGCTCATGGTCATACCCTTGAATCCTAGGTGCGAGGGATCGTTCAAGTCAGCTACTTTCAACGAGGACACCCGATAAACCAACCTGTACGTTCCCAGAAGACCTTATGGGAAACCCAATCCTTTGGCCGATTTCGATTAGGGAGCATAGGAACATCGATGTGCCCTACTTCCTTGCACTCTTCTTTCGCGCTGCGGCAATAGTCGATATGCGCGTGGCGTCCAAGATTGCGACAGATAGAGGAACATAATTGCGGCGCGCCATCGTCCTGGGCCGCGAACTTGCGACCTTGTACTTCGACAACAGCGTCAGAATTCCCCTCTACGGCCCAGGCAGTACGTTCCATCGATCCATGAGCAGTGTCGTGCTCGGGTTGCAAGTGACCTGAGAAAAGAAGTCAAGATCTGATTTTTCAGCGGATTGAGGTGCTCACTAACCGAGAGGCAAAGTGCATATGTAGCCACAGTTCTGACAGGACTCCTCGCAATAGTGGAAGGGGTCGGGATCCGTCGTGCATATATGCCGTTCTTCATGCGCGAGCTTTCCTGGAGGAATAACTATGGCGCAGTCCAAACGTTTGGCCCTTTGAGTGTACTAAGATCACAAAGCCATCATTTCTCTAGACCTTCGTATCCGAGTATGTCAACAAACCTTCGTATAACTGAATGTCGAATGTTTGCCAGCGAAAGTGGTCTCCACGGACTGCGGCGTCGTGTTGATTTCGCATATTCCGGCCGCCTCGCATTGTCGTCGACATGGGTGCTCTTGTCTGTGGAAATGGTGAGCTCAATTTTGGTCGACACGTCAAATTCCTGTGTCCAGCCACACTCACCCGCATAAGTGTGGTAAGGAATCGTCCAGACCATGGAAATGATCACCACTCGCGCAGTACTGTTGGCAGAGTTCACACCTGATTGGGCAAGCCATACGATTTTCACAGGCGTGTCTCTCGTGAGGCTCATCACTGAGGATGAAGTGGCTTTCAGTCAAGTCCAACAAACAGAACTGATGACGTACTGAGGGACTGCACATAACAAAGGACAAGAAAACATCTGCCTGTTGGAGGACACCATGTCTCTCAAATCACACGGCTGTATCAATTAACCCTGGTGAGTCTTCAGGAATGGAGGTCCTGATGAAAAAACAGACCTTCCCACATTGGTGAATCTTCGCCGAACATTCGTGCTCGCCGTCCTCGTGATCACTGGGTTTTGAGCAATGACCTTGACAACCCTTGCGCCCACCAAGATAGCAAGGCTCGCCACAGAGATGAATAGCAGGATTGCAACTACATGACGTGGATTCAATCAATGCCTAGATAAATAAGCCGCCGATAGACTTACACATGCTTTCCATTGTGACCGGCACTGCGTAATGAAAAATCGAACAAAGTTCAAATCTTCGAATCAGAAAGTACACTCGGTGTACTTACGGAAGCTGGCAAAGTACAGGTCCGTCATGTTCCTCTGCGTACTCGCACGGAGTAATGCACGTATGAGATGTACGACAATCGTGGGACTGCTGCTGGTGCGACAGGTTGAGCATGCATTGCAGTTGGCATGAGTTGCATTGGGCTGGACAGAGTCGGACTGCATTGCGCAAACGCTCAGCGAGGTCTTTAAAGTCTCTCTTCAGGTTTCGGATGTCAGAGTTATCTGCAGGGAATCGTGATAAGTTTTGCTCGATCCATTTCTCGACGTGTGCTATTCGAGATGTTGCGAGATTGTTCAAGTACGTTGCTACCTCATCGACGGCGCCTCGTGCAGGGTCCACACCCCAATCTTCGAGAAGTGAAGCGAGAGCCCGTTCCCTCTCCCCCTCATCCTTGCCAATGTAGAATTTGGCATTGTGGTCAGAATGATCAACAACGCCTTGATCGTCCAGGTTCTGCGACCACAAAACGGATGAGGTTAAGCAAGAAGTTGCACGTCACAGTGGTTTAGTCTCACCCTCAGTTCGTCAGCATCAAAAGTTGAACCCGAACGGCCATACTCCAGCGCCGCTGGGAGCATGTCTGACAGAGCCGCAACGCGATGCTTGATGACCGTCTCTGTTCAGAGTGATTAGAGAAGTGTTACAAGGACCCGATAACTTTGCAGAACGCACGATCGAGCGATCCCCAATCTTGAGCCTATGACTCGGATTAGCTCAAGGATAACCGCATTCAAGGAGGCAATCACCTTCATCTTGGCCATAAGGGTCTTGAGCGTAATAAGGAACTCTCCAGCTGTCCCATGAGTGGATTTCTGGCTGAACAGGAGATTCCTGAGCTTGCCGAAGAGAGCGTAGAACTCCCTGGATTGTATGACACTCCACGGAATGACCGTCAGCTGAGAGTTATGAAGGACTGTGATGAAGTTGGTCGCTTGTTCTTTCGACACTATCTGGCTGAATTTGGCAAAGAACCTAGGGTAGAACGGTCAGCCTTCTGCGTGAGCGGGTGGCCGAGACACGCACTCCTTGACAATGTCCTTCTTATCACCGTCCACGACATCCTTTTGTTCCAACCATGGTTAGAGATATAGACCTGCGTCAATAGTTCACTAACCTTGATCACGATGGTCAGGAGGCCTTTGAATAACCTTTGATTGGCGGATGGATCGAAAAGGTGAGTCGACGCTTGGAAACTCTGAAGATAAAGAACGTCAGGGACATCGAAGTTTAAGCCATGAAAGATTTATTACTGTAAACATATTGGCCACATCTCGACTGAGAGCGAAATTGTTGCGGAAGATAACGAGGTTGGAGAGGGCGGTATTGAAGAGAACTAAGAGCATGTCTTCTTGGGCCGTGCGTTCGATGCTGTGAACTCCTACGAAAGGAAAATGATTCGGAAGCTGCAGAGGAGTCTTGAATGCATGACATACCTTCGAAGTCCAAAGCTACTACTAGGCAATCCTTTGTAGGGCAAACAGATAACCAGACACCCTGCCAGATGGTTTAGTATCCCTTGGACACGCTTGTGATCATTGGTCAACAGCTACACACCTCAGTGGTCCGAACAGCCGAACCAGCAAAAGACGAGTCGACCATGTGGTTTAGGCTGTAAGATTTGCCTGCAGACGTGTTTGAGAACAATGACGAGAGATGAATGTTCGGTCCAACATACCAACGCTCTGCTCCCCTAAAAACCACCGTAGTCCCATCAGGATTCTGATTTACAAGCAGGGGTGACTGTACTTACCCATGGAAGAGACCACTTTAACAGGTTTGTTCGCCATGTACGAACTGAATATCGACTCGTACCACCCGAGGCTAATGGAGTTAATGATTTTGGACACTTCCGCCCCAAGCAGCTCCCTCTCGAGAGCAGCGTCGAGGACACCGTCTTTCAGAGGGACGAAACGGTTCTCCATGGTCACGGCAATGTGAATTGGAATCAGACAAAGGAGTTCCGCGACCCATTCGCCCGCCTTGTAATGGCTTGTTGACAGCACCTCGCAGCTCAATTCGTCAAAAGTTGAAGAGTCAACGACGATGCGCGTGAGTCTTTGCTCGGTCGGTTTGCGAGAGAGTCTTTCAAAATCTTGCACCATTCTTTTGAAATATCCCTTGAAAGAATAGCCGCCCAATGACGATACAAAAGTGACTCTTGGAGGTTCTCGTCCAGCTTCCGAGACAGTTTGCCTGCATAATCATAAGTAAAAGCAAGCAAAACGACCGTCGGACAAGGGACTACAGACCTTTGTATTGCGGCCGCCACGGGGAACCTTTCCCAGACTTCAGAGAAGCAGTTGATGAGAGAATTATGAACTGTCGTAGTTTCTCTTGCGGTATTGTTGGCCTCGTCTTTCGCTCGGAATTGGTACTCTGTCTCTTTACGACTGATCTCGAGCGCTGATGAAATGATACGCTGGTGCGCGACGTCGAAGGCCATGAGGAAACCTTTCGACCGCTCTCCGGTCGAGCTGACGCAAAAGTTGGAGGTGACGTTGAAGCTCTCCGGAAGCTCTTTGACGATACCATTTCCGTTGGAGCCGAAGGATGCGCGGTGGAAAACTCGAAGGAGTTTAGGACCTCTCGGTGTGCCCTCAACGACGAGCAAAGCAGCCCCGTCCGGTGAAGACCTCACATGGAGTGGCTGTGTAGGAAGATGAACGGTTGCTGGTCTACAAAAGATCCCCAAAAGGTTAGGCTATCTGGGAGGCAGCTCTCGAATCAACTGACCTAAAGGACCGTGAAGGGATTGACAAGACGCGAACTCTTCCGGAAGCTTCCACTAGACAAAGTTCCTCAGATCCGCTGAAGAATGCGATTTTGGTGAATTCTGGGATGCCGTCAGTGTACCAGGAATTGAGTGAAAGCGGTGACCCTCGACTGTGCATCGTAGAAAACGTTTCATCCATCAGGAATTCTTGCAAAGAAACAAGGCCGGGCTAGAAGGACATTAGGATTGGTCAACATGCAGTATTACCTACTTACCGGTTCCGTTATGGCCAATGCAACCAGGCGCATCTGCTCGTCAACTGCAATCACGTATTTACGACCTTGTACATTGGGAATGCTGCATGTTGGTCGATCGACCGAGAAGCCAGTTCGAAGTGGGAACACCCAGAGGCGAATCTTATCAGGGCAGTCAACGATAAGAAGGGCCTTTTTCGATCCCAAGATTTGCAATCGGCTAGATATTATTACATGAGACCGCCGTCTATGAGTTTCTGTAGCTGCATGAACTCACCGAATCCGCCAACCCAACGGTAAATTGAAAGTGGTAGGCGAACGAGGCATTTTCGGGTTGGGAACGTGCAGAGGGTTTTCTTTTAACTTCTGTCTATCGTCCTCAGACAGGTCTAACGACCATACGGAGGTTTCGAAGGTAGGTTCGGTCCGTTGATTGTACCAAGCCTTGAGAGTGAAATCGCTATTCCAGTGCCTGGACGCTATTTGATACCACCGTTAATTCACTGAACGGAACGGAGGAAAATGGAAGTACACAGGACTTACGCTTCACGTCTTCAATAGTCAAAACGGGTCTGTAAGTAAGGTCAGACACTCTGTATTACCGGAGTGGCTCAGTGCGCTCACTGTTTCCCCTCTCCGAATAGACGCTTGACGATAGCTTGACGAAGGATCGAGGTAGCTCCCTGCTTAGCGCTTGCAAAACGAGTCTTGGCAAAGGACTTCGCTGTATCATGAACTTCGCGTTCTTGAGCCGAAATCATCTTATCGGCTAGAGCTTTTGCGGAGGAGTCTAGGGTCTGACGGAGTCCGCGGAGTGCAAGGTCCCGCAGTTCGCCAACGCTGGCAGCAAGGATGGGTTCTTTCGTCACCGTGTCGATCAGAGACTTTAAAAAGTCCGTATCGCTGGGCTCGTTCACTTTGGAATATGCTTTGAGGGTCTCTTCATCATTGCTTTCTTTGAGGAAATTCAACTTGAGAGCAATCGCTTTAACATAGGGAAGAGGGTTGAGCTTCGCCCAGCTGGCCTGGCTCTCCTTTAAAGCTGAAGGGAGCTCCCCGTTGAGCGAAACGGAGTTCGCCAACTCCGTTCGTTGCTCTTCCGATAAGTCTTTATGCTTTTCAAGGATACCTTTGACGATGAGGAAGCGCTTTTTAAGCCTGCTGAAGTTGGGGTAATTGATAGAGCCAAACTTGGCTTCCGCGACGGTTTGTTTAACCGCTCGATCAGCACTCTTGTAGGTAGCGCGAACGTGGTAAAAGTGTGCTGAAAAAAATTACGTCAGCGTGAGTAGGCGCAAAGAGATTGTGACTTGAGAAAGAGTTACCGAGATCATCAGCTGCTTGTGATGAACCTTCAGGTTCTTGATCCGTTTTGAGGGGAAGGAGATCTTCGGGGTCGAGAGTCCTGGGCAGCCAAGGCATGAGCAGTTAGTTCGATATATGGTAAAAACCTTACGGGTATAAATCGCATATTTTGGGGACAAGGTATCTCGACACTTGATCACGGAGGCGGGTAGAGTTTGCTTTGATCTCGGCCAAGGACCTTTCGACCTCCTCTTTCTCCTCCTGCTGGAACCTCCGTTCAGCTTTGTCGACTGTGTCACGATAAGTTGCATAGGCTGCGGAGTCCTTGGTCTTCAGACCCCCCTTCTTCAGAAGCATTTCGAACCCGGCATCATCGACAGAGGAGGATATAATAACGGAGCCGTATTTTCGCCTTTAAGTCATACTGCTCAGTCAAGATTCGGTTAAGGGACGGGGTCTGGAGGCTTACAGTTCAGCAGTAAAGCGGTGTTCGCCAAAGGATTCATCGAGTCTACGGGTGTACCCGACGCCAGGCACAAAGCGGGTGGTTGCTACGGCCTGCACTGTTTCACTAGCAACGAATTGGGGAATCAGTGATTCTGAGCGGGTAGAACCAGTGGATGTCGGAATATGTGCGGTGGAGGTACAGAAGGCATGATGTGCAACCTAATGGAGTTGGTAAACGTCAGACGCAGCTATGACTAAACGGGCCAGCCCACGTACGGTGAACCCAGGCCTGATGTTGACGGCCTCCGCTTGCTCGTTCGTCTTTGCCACTTCGAACTTGAACAGTCGGTCATCGACATTCGCAACTTCGTAATCGTTCCATGACATGCCGAAACCGTCCCCATCAGAGTCGTCGTCTTGATCCGTATCCTTGAAGACGAGTTTTGCTTCGTGCTCTGGAGAGATAAGGGCGTGGATTTGGTCGGTTAAAGAGGTGAGATACCGCATGAATGTGACACGATTTTTGCGAACGCTGCCTGTGGTGTCGTCATTCCAGGTGGTCTCCTCCGGCCAATAAACGACGTAGCGAATGAGAGGCTCGGTGAGAGAGTCATCCATAGCAGGAGGAGAGAGGATATAAATGCCGGAACGAAGGGAGGGTCTCATGTTGATGGAAACGTCGTCCTCAACAAGCAAAAGTGCAACACTGAGAAACAGGTCATCGACACCCTTCAGTATGACATCGGAAGATAAACCCCAAATCACGTACACTTCGTCATCAATGGCGCCCTGAGAATGAAGGAATCGTACTATCTCCGACTTGCTACCATAGATCCCAATGAGACGCAACGAGGCTTCACGATCGAGGCGAGTAAAGTCGATTTTCGTAACGTTGGTATACGCTCCGGGGAGGACAGTGTTGATGAACCGGCCCAAGGAATCTTGGGAGATAATGATCTTATCCACGAGACCACCACTTCCCGTTTCGCTGTAAAGGTCCAAGAGGCGGAAGAGACCTTTGATGCGCGGGAGCAAGTCGAAACGATTGGGATCGTGGACCTCCGCTGTCTGGGTAGCAGCGGCGTTGGATGAGTCTTGCTGGCTGGAAGCTGCAGTTGTCGAGGCGGCTTGAGCGGCGGTCTGGGGTGATGCTGAGTGCGAGGCGAAGGGTTCTTGAGTCGAGGGGGGTGGAGGGAGGATCGCGGAATAAGGGCTGCTGCCATATATGTAAGGCTGATAGATGGGGGGTGGGGCTTGGTGAGGATCCATAGGGGCTGTTTTGTCGGACTCTCCTGAAGCGGTGCCACCTTTATTGAAGTCGGGGTTATCGAGATCCATCTTAGCCTCGCCGTCCGTGCCATGGGTTCCCGCGGTAGTGGCAGGCGGGTCGCTTGAAGAGGCAGGAGTCTCGGGGGAACGACCATTAGAGCTTTCACTGGTCGTAGCAGGACTGTTTGAGCGATTTTCGTTAGTGGTATCTGAAGGGGACGAAGTCGTTTGCCCCTCCGAGTCGAGCATGGTGGTATCTATCCAATCTAGTTCGTCACTGTCGGTCCTTCACCTGCAAAGCCCCACTTACCTTCGTCAGGAGGCTGGGACTTTTCTTGATCAATCGCCATACTGGAACGTTGTTTCTCTGAGTTGGCTAACGATCCATCTAAGGTTTGAAAAGTAGTGTCATTATGGTCACCCTCGCTTAGGTATGGGCATCCACGAACCTTTCAAGCCGGAAGCCGCGGCTTCGGATGACATTTGTACATCCTGCGGTGCGGCTTGGTCTTTGGACAGAGTCGCCAGAAAAAAAAAACAAACACCGTGTCAGGGTTTGCGAACTGTTCCGCCAAAAACGTGAACTGACCCGGAGGATGAGCAGCAGAGTGGTCTGTACTCATATCCTGGTTCGATTAGAGAATTTGGAAGGGATGAATAGAAGATCGAGAGGATTTTTTGGACTAGGATTGGGTGGTAGAGGCACTGGACGGAGGGGTCGACAAAGCGCGTCTGGGAGGAATTGTTACATGTTCCATGCTGGGTATATATGCCCTTTCGTTCTTTGTCTAGGATGAAAAGGCTTGATTGGGCTCAAGTTTCCGTGCGTCGTGTGATGGTTCTTTGTCGTTCGGCCTTCAAGATGGACAATGGAAGGAACGTGACGCGTCGACGCGGGAAATATTCCAATTATGACCACGAAAAGCCCTCCAGCACCGGCGCTCCCTCAAGTTGCCCTTGTCTGCAGCCCTATATCAAGTATATTTCAGCCCTCTGGCGTGTATTGATAACTATGTGACTTCTTCGAGGCGGTTCATTTGCACGATGAAGCTTCAAAGGGCCATTTTACACCATAATTGGTGAAAATTCAGACCTCCATGCAACGTGCAGTGTTCACTCTTTTGCACCGCTACACGTCACCCTGAACTCAAGTACAACTCGACATCAGCATAGGCGCCCTTGCCTCGGCCGATATCGATTATGACGAACAGTACGTCGACGCTGAAGGAGAGCAATCGCCAGCATTGAATCTGCGAGTCGAGGCGATCCAGCTTGTTCAGGAAAAGTGGTCGTGAAAGTCCTATCACAAAATGTCCCTGTGTAGTCGATTAGCATGAGTACTAGCAATTCTAGAGCGTTTGGGACCGTCTGGTAAATGGAATGGCATGGTGTGAAGGTAGCTGATCGGGTGAGAGAGATGATGTCGTTGAGGTTCATCGCGCCTTCCCTTAAGCTTCCTATCACCCATAGACGAAACAGATTTAGGGAATTGGGCTTGCAGATGCGATGCTGCTGCAATTTGTGCCGCACGGATGTCTTCCGCTTACCTCGAAGTTGAGAATAGCTATTAGGTCCCGCTTTCGGCGCGGCGCTTCTGTGAAGCTAATTATGCTGGATTTAGAAATTAGCCGATGTTCGTGCCACCCAAGAGTTCCTGGGCCGTATCGACCAAATTGAATTTAACTCGCTCGAGCGTCTGGTCCCTCGGGTCACTTGTACGAGATATGCCAGTCATTCTAGGGCGTGCGGGTGAGACTCGGTTCATTCGTCTACCTTGCCACTCTATTAAGTATACGTCGATCAGCCCAGTCGGGTTGGAGAAGTAAACTGCCCGCTCCCAATGTTTAACCGATACGTAAGGGTTCCACTCTTGTCAAATCACTGAACCCCAAAGAGGGGATAGTATGCGGCAAACGTACCGGCTATAAGCAGTTACTGAACAATCCGCATCCACATTAGCCACAAGAAGACAATTCTTCGTATCAGTGTTAGTCTCTCGGGTCAGAAGCCAAATATCCCTCCAGAAACCAGATTGTCTCCATGGAGAATCACGCAAGCTGATGGATACAAGAACTTCGGAATTCCAAAGGGTCAAAGGACCCATTTTGGTGGACGAGGGGACAACTGAACCCATATTCCTCAATTCTCTCCATTATCAGATAGAGCATGATTTCGCTTAATATCTTTATACTATCTGCCCGAATGAGGGATCAGGCACGTGGAAGGACTTCTCGCTCCCACCCTCGGGGATAGTTTCCAGGTGCGTGAATTCCATATGGTTAAAGAAATCGTCGAGTTGTCCAATTTACTATGTTTTCCTTGCGTAACTTACCTTCGTGCCTGCAGGCACCCCCAAACCTCCCTCTGAGTCGTCCCTTCGCGCCACGCGGCTCCTCTGCAATCCTCCCCCTCTTATACCATTGGACCGATATCCATTTGTCCGCGCTTGGATTTCGCTCAAGCTCCTTTGTTGTGTGAGCCCGTTGTGCGAAGACGATCGGTCACGGGTTTTCACTCACCTTCGCTCTCGGTTTTCCGTTGGCCAATGCGTGATCTGGTGACCAGCCTCCACTCTGTGCCCGTTTCCTTTCGCCCTCTTCCCGCGATCAAATATAGCGCGTTCTTTCCCATCTCTGCATTAGCTGACGCTCTTGCCTTTCCGCTTTGTCCATTGTCGCCTACTTAAGTCGTTCTCTCGCCACACCCCTCGCTTCCCCCTCTCATCTCTTAGCTTAGGTAGGTAATCATAAATGAAGACGGTTCCAGACTTTGGCAAGTGCAAGTACTCTCGTAGTCGTGTATAGCTCCGGTCAACACCGGAGCGAAGCGCCGGAACTCCCTTGTAGTAGCTACCATTTTCCCCGAGTAGTATCTTGGATATTAGTGGGCGGAGTACGCCGGGGAACAAACCTCGTAAGGGGACTTCTATGAAGAGATTGTGACACGGCGTTGTTCTACTATCCACTGGGTACTCTGGATGCACGGAGCGAGATAAGAACCAGACAGTCGAATTGGCGTTGGCAGAGGACAAAAATACACAAACAGAGTAAAAAGGATAGCGGATCAGAATGTCAAGGGGGGATGATACGATAGGAGATTCATGAGCGAAGGAGGGCCGCTCTTGGTTTCTTGAGAGAATCCGCAATGTTCAAGAACGTTTCAGCGAGGCGAATCTAATGAACGCGGAGCGGATCAGGTTGAGACGATGGAGCCCCGGAGAAATTACCTACTGTATCCATGACATCCGTATAACCACACGGCACGAGAGGGGCTAGCGGGTCGCGAGGAGCGTTGGCTGCAACTTGTTCGGCAACTGTCACCATGCGTCTCAGGGAGTCAGAGTGGTTAGCAGAACCAAACGAAACCGAATGGAACGATAGGGGTTTCCTTTTTTGAATCGCGTAGTCAATCTCCATATTTGCTTCAGGCAAGTCAATTGCTCACCCTCGGGCGACGGCACGGTTGCAGAGATCGTGTATAACGTTATCGCTGACCCCACACTCTCCATCCGATAGGAAGATCAAAACAGGAGACCTTTGTTAGATATTTCGTGCTCAGTACCCAGCGGTCGTGGCTTCAGAGAACAAGTCGTACCTTTCTGTTGACCAATGGGTTTCCATGGTGGTTTGTGCAGTTCTAAGTGCTGTGTCGAAATTGGTGCCGCCACCAGCCCGTTCTTGGACAATGGAATCAAGCAGTTGCTCCGGAGTACTGGTCAGATCGTTCGATAAACGAACCTAGAGGATATTGCAAGAAATCAACAATCAGACGTTTACACAGCAGGATCCGAGGTGTTCTTGGTACCTCAGCAGAAGTTTGGAATGTGATGACGGAATAGGCGTCGCGCCGAGCCCCTTGGTTTCCGGAGCCGCGCGAGACCCAAAATCCGTATACCGCGGAGAGAACAGCTCCAAAGCGATTGTTGTTATGAGCAGTTATAGTGGCGGTAACCGGCTGACCCATAAGCGGGCGGCGGTCGGACGATCTCATCGAACCTGACCTAAAGCCCGGTTGGCGGTGGTGAGTGAAATGAAAAAAAGGACTGACGGCTAGGAGCTCACCGATCAAGCACAAAGATGACATGGAATGATTGTCGAAGGTTGTTGGGATTAGGGCAACCGAATGAATGACCGTCGTTAGACACGTAAGATGCATTTCCGGCGGCGTTCCAATCAAGAGGTTGAGGAGGATGGAAAATAGGGAGAATACAGTAGCTAGGGCGAGCCTGTGTGTTGCCTGAAGCTTCATGCTCGGGTCCTGTTTGCAAACAACTATCGAATCAGCCGTCTTTGGACTGACAGAACTCCGTACCTGCACACTGAACATTACACAACCTAAACTCGGCTTGTTCATCAACGGAATAAGGATCTAGGATTAAAGTAATGAAAAAGGGTGCATGATTTCGTGGGTGCAATGGATAGATTACCTCTAAAGCCTAAAGAAGTTGTTAGGTGCCAATGGCTCTTCTTTGTGGCGGTGTGCGTACCTGTTCGAGCCCAGAAAATCCTATGGGAAATCCAGTCCTTTGGCCTGTCTAAATTTGGTAACATCCTTGCATTGATGTGTTCGGATTCCTCTTCTCTGCATTGTCCCTTCTCGGCGCGACAGTAGTCAATATGGGCGTGCCGCCCAAGGTTGGCGCATATCAAGGAACACAATTGAGGCGCTCCGTTGTCTTGAGCAGCAAATCTTCGACCATGGACTTCAACGACGGCATCGGAGTTACCCTCGACCGCCCAGGCTGTTAGCTCCATGGATCCATGGGCAGTATTGTGCTCCGCTTGGGGGTGGCCTGTAACGCCAATCAGCCATGATGATAAGTTTTAGTGGAAAGTGCCCGCATACCGAGAGGAAGAGTACAGAAATAACCACAGTTTTGGCATTTTGTCTCGCAATAATGGAAACATTGCGGGTCTTCGCTGTGAATGTGAGACCCTGCATGATGGCGTTCCCCTGGAGGGATGACAATACCGCAGCCTAACCGATTCGCAACTTGCGTATACTTTAAAGAAATTTAGCATTTCCAATGCTCCTTAAAGATAAAACTCGTACCTTAGTATAGCTGAATGTGGAATGTCGACCAGTAAAGGTTGTTTCGACTGAATGGGGAGTGGTATCGATTTCGCAAATGCCGGGAGCCTCGCACTTGTAGTTACAATCGTGTGATTGACTTGCAAAAATGGATAGATTTAGTTGTTTTATCATTTTTTGTAATATAACCAGGAATGACACGTACCCACAGAGGTGGACGGCATCGTTGTCAAGTCCATGGAAGTGGCCACCCATGGCGCAGTATCTTGGGCAAAGCTCACATTGGATTGGACACGACATGCGATTATCGCACATGTGACGGCTATGATCATCATCACTGAAATAACCATGAGCTCTACATCAGGGATGACAATATCGGAGACTCACTAGGGCAGTGTGCATGGTAGATTGCATGAAAACCGCTGCCCGCCTGGCAACCGAACCTCACGCAAATCACATATCTAGAAGCTAATTTTCAGTAAAAGAATATTTCCGTCAAAAATCCACCACACCTCTCCACAAAGATGAACCCGGGCAGCACACATATGGTCAGTGTGGTCGTCATCACTAGGCTTGGTACAATGTTTCTGGCATCCTCGGCGTGTATTGAGCGCGCACGGCGAGCCGCATAAGTGAGATGAAGGATCGCAGCTGTTCAAAGAACCCAAGACCTCTGTGAGCACGGAACGGGCGGGATAGTAGAAGGGAAGACAGCTTACATATGACGCCCACCATGTCCTGCTCTGATATCAAGCGGTATCAGTCACACGGAAGTGGGCGGGTGCTGATTCATGTTACTCACTGAAGTCCACAGCGCTCGGGACCGTCATGAGCGTCGGGGTAGTCGCAGTTGTCGATGCAATCATGAGAGGTTCCACAATCGTGTTGCTGCGATGGATGCGATCGGTTCAACAGGCACCGAAGGCGACAAGTGCTACACTCGGCCAGACAAAGCTGGATGTTTGCCAGGAGACCCTCGCAAAAGTCGTCCAATTGTCGTTTTAGCGCCCTCATATCCGCATTGTCCTGTGGGAATCGAGAAACATTCTGTTGAATCCATTCCCTGACTTTGCTGATCCGTTGGGACGCAACGTCTTGGAGGTAACGATTGAGGTCTTCAGTCGTATATCTTGCTGCATCCGGTCTCCACTCCGTGATTAGCTTGGCAAGGGAGGCAGCCCGCTCTTTGTCGTCTTTCTGAAGGTAAAACACCACAGATGTGTCACTGCCAGGGATTGGAATTTGATTGTCCATGTTCTAGCAGGTTGAAATAACATTAAGAACAGATGCAGAAGAAGGGAAATCACTCATACCGTGAGCTGTTCATCCTCCGCCTCAAGACTTAAACGGCCATGTGTAAGCGCCCCAGGCAGTAGTCCGCTGAGGGCAGCCACGCGGTGCTTGATGACGGTTTCTAATCATTCGAGGCTTCAGCTGACCGGAACGAGTGCTAAGAGACTGGACCTACGGTCCAATGATCCCCAGTCTTGGGCCTAAAAGCTCTGTATTAGTTAGGATGCCTTCACCTTGGTCGGACCTGCTGCACACCTTCATCTTTGCCATGAGTGTCTTGAGAGTAATGAGGAACTCTCCTGCAGTGTCGTGCGTTGTCTCTTGGTTGAGCAGAGTCTTGCCGAGCTTCCCAAACAAGCGGTAAAAGTCTGGAGACAGGATCACGCTCCACGGGATTACCGTTAGCTGAGAGTTATGCAAAACCGTGATAAAGTTCGACGCCTGTTCCTTCGACACAATCTGACCAAATTTTGACGAGAATCTGGAACAGGGTTGATGAGTTCCGCTGAATTGCATAGGTCAGAAGCCTCACTCCTTGACAATGTCTTTCTTATCCGCGTCAACCACATCCTAGAAAGGTTGTTTAGTACTGCGGGACGGGTATGACTTCCTAAAGCTTACTGTACCTTTATTACAATCGCCAATAATCCTTTGAATAGCTTAGGATTAGACTTGGGGTCGAATAGCTGAGTTGACGCTTGAAAACTCTGTGTTATGCTGATCAGATTCCATCGATAAAAGTCGTAATCGACCGGTCCGACTGACCGTGAACATGTTGGCGACATCACGGCTCAAGGCAAAATTGTTGCGGAATATGATAAGGTTAGAAAGGGCGGTGTTGAAGAGTACCAGCAGCATGTCTTCTTGGGGAGTTCTCTCGATCGAGTGTACTCCTACAAGTTGATTTGAGATGAGTGTCGAGAAATCACGTGGTCGTGGTCACCGATACCTTCAAAATCCATAGCAACAACGAGGTAGTCCCGGGTAGGACAGACCGACAGCCAAACCCCCTGGACGTCCTGTTAGCAAGCCCTCACAAAACACTCTTAAATTATACCTCTGTTGTTCGGACAGCTGAACCTGCAAAAGACGAGTCGATCATATGATTCAGACTGTAGGATTTCCCTGGAAGACGTCATCAGTGGCTCATTGAACTTGATGCACAGAATAATTCGGCCGCACCGACACTCTGCTCCCCTAATAAGAATCAGAAAGAGTTAGAGAGAGATAAGTACGGCTCAATCACTGGACTTACCCATCGAGGAGATCACCTTGACGGGCTTAGATGCCATATAGGCACTAAATATGGATTCGTACCATCCTAGGCTGATTGAGTCGATAATTCGGGAAACATTGGCACCCAACAATTCTCGTTCCACAAGCGGATCGAGTACGCCATCTTTCAGAGGGGTGAACCGGTTTTCGTTCGCCACCGCAATGTGAATCGGAATTAAGCACAACAACTCAACGATCCATTCTCCCGCCTTGAAATTGCTCGATGGAGGATTTTCCCATTCCAAGTCGTCAAACGTCGAGGATGAGATATGAATGTTTGCTAGACGTTGACCGGTTGGCTTCTTGGACGTTTCTTCAAAGGTCCGAACCATTTGTCGGAAATACGAAGCGAAGGGGTGACTTGGAGATTCACAAACGAATGTCAGGCTTGAAGTTTGACGAGTCGCCGGAGAAATCGTCTCCCTGGAAACGCGACTCGGCGTCAGTGAGGGACTCCAACCTTTGACGGTTGGGATTCTCTCTTACCTTTGAATAGCGGCTACAACAGGGAATCGCTCCCAAACTTCGGAGAAGCAAGTGATCAATTCGTTATGTCCTGAAACTGGTTTGGACTGCGCTTGAGAACCGTCGACTTTGGCACGGAATTGGTACTCGGTTTCCTTCCTGCTAATGTCAACGCAAACAGACACAATTGCTTGGGTGGAGGACTTGAGTCCGATGACAAACACCCTCCCACGTTCACCGATGGATGTAACGGAGAATGACTGGGCACCGGTGAATGAACTCGGAAGAACATTGACGATGCCGGCGGTGTTGGATCCGAAGGATGCATGATGGAAGACTCGCAAGGTTGCCGGGTTCCCTTTGACGCCTTCCAGTACAAGCAAGGCACTGCCATCAGGAGACGACCTGACGAAAAGTGGACATGCATCTAGCTGGATGGTAGCGGGACTGCAAAGGTGTTAGTGAGTCCCACAACCAGAACGGCGAGGGCACGTACCGGAAGTTTTGTTGGGCCGTTGATAGTATGCGTATCCTTCCCGACGACTCCACCAAACAAAGGTCATCGGTGCCGCTGAAGAATGCGGCGTGTGCTATGTCAGGTACCGTGTCATCATACCATCGCTTTAGATCGAAAGGAGAACCGCGGCTGCGAATGCTGGGGGGATCACTCTCGATGGTGTATTGTTGAAGCACACACGCGTTCTTCAAAACACAACTCGAGGTCAGCTGAAATTTGCCAACCAGAGGCTAAGTGACACACCTGACTCATGACGACAAAGGCCAAAACTCTCTTTTGTTCGTCGACCGCAATAGCGTACTTTCGTTCAGCCAGCGAAGCAATCTGGTATGTTGGAGCCTCAAGCTTAGGGCCAGACTGGGGCGAGAATATCCAGATCCGCGTCTTCTCTGGGGCATCAATGACAAGCAGACACTTGCGAGGCCCAATCATCTGGACACGGCTACAGGGGTAGGTCAGAGAAGTGCAGAGGTAGAAGTCAAAGATCTGTACTGACCGAACTTCCCAGTTCAGTGGAATAGGTTGCTCTAGCGGCGGCATATGAGGGACTCGAGGTGCTGGTACATATGCTGGATCATCGTGAAGACGTCGCTTGTCATCTTCTGGGAGGTCTAGAATCCAAAAGCTGACCCCAATCATTGGGTCCAGGCGGCGCCGCGTGGATGCCTTGATCTCGATTTCGTTGGGAAAGGCCCAATCTGAATTAGAGAGTATGTGAATTTATCTCCAAGTCTCGACATTGACGTCCTCAATCATACGCTGTTTTTGTTTGGCCCATTCAATATTCAGAGTAGGTCTAGAGAGAGAGCTGTCAGCATAAGGTCTTTATGCACGTAAGTAACGGCTTACCTTGTTCCATTCCCCGCAAGTGCCGTTTGGACATCCTGACGAAAATTAGCAAAAGCTTCGGTTCTTGCCATCTTCTTTTGAGTCTTGGCTGCAAGCTCGCACTGCTGCTTCAGTTGCCTCTCGTACGCGAGGTTGAGTTTGAGAGCAAGAGAATTCGCATGCCGCCCGATCTTTTCTCGTAACCCCACCATTGCTAGACTTCGAAGCTTATCAGCGCTTTCAACAAGAAGAGGGTGGCGGGTAACAGCGTCGTTCAGGGAAGACAAGAATTTTGGGTCGGGTTGATCTTCAACCTGAGAGTACGACCTGATGAGCGATTCGGGGTCTTCAGTGGTAAAACCGAGTTTGGGTAGTAGTGCCTTCCCCCACTTGATGGGATTGAATTTCGTCCAGCTTGTAGATGTGGGAGCGGGTACGTTCGATGTGGAGTCTTCTTGTGTGATAGATTGAACCAGGATTTCTCGCTTTTCCTCCGGAAGATCGGTATGCTTGTCAAGGATATGAAGAACTATTAAGAATGGACGCTTGAGACTGCGGTAACGCTCGAAACTGATCGTCTTGAGTCGGGGTTCTTTCATGTATTCATCGAGTGCTTCCTTGACGAGATGACTCCCTGCGCAGGCGACATGAAAATAATCTTATCCAAGGGGGATGATAAGCTGTCAGGATCATCGCGAGGAGAATGCTTGTTTGACGGACCAAGGGGATCTTCAGTCTCGCTGTACGTTGGTTGCTTTTCGTCCGGGAAGAGTACATCCCAGTCAAGACTCCTAAGCAGAATGTGTTACTACTACTAGTCTTGAAGGGCTTCCTCGACTCACGTATGTATTTCAAGAAGGCGGTTGATCAGGAACAGACGCGTTTGCGCCTCTAGCTTTGGCAAGTTCTCTTTGATTTCCTGGAGAAAACGTTCGGTCATCCGTTTGGCTTCCAAATCGCATTGTGTGTTCAGCTCCTCTAGCGCCTTCTTGTACGCCTTAGTAACTCCTGACGAAACACGAGTTCCCAAGTCACATCTTCCGAGGATAAGTTCTAGTTCAGCCTCCTCCATGGTGTCCGGAATGGTGATCGTGTTGTAGCGTTTGCTGCAAGGAAATGGATACATTGTGAGAATTTGCAACTGTCCCTTCTTCAATAAAAATCCTTACAGTTCTGACTTGAGATAGAATGTAGAATAGGTTCCATTGAGCCCTTCCTCTTTTTCGGCACCGGGGATAAACCGTAGCGTAGCAACAGCTTGGATTGTTTCACCTGACAGCAAACGCGGTTCCAGCGTCAATGACCTCCCATTGGGAAGAGTAGCTGGGTGACTGGTAAGAATATGGTGCCCGATCTACAGCGGGGCCCAATCAGTAAAGCATCTACCTCGAATAAGAAAAGCTACCCTACCGTGAAACCATCTCTAATCTCAGCGCCCTCCTCCTTCTCGTTCGTCTTGGCGACCTCGAACTTGAAAAAGCGGTCGTTCACTTTCCCATCGTCTTGGGCTCCCCATGTCGATTGGAACGCGTCGTCATCCGAATCATCGTCAGCGTCATCAAAGATGAGCGAGTTTTCGTGTTCAGGGGAAATGAGGCACCGAATTTGATCCGTGAGGCATGTGAGGTAGCGCATGAAGGTTACCCTGTTCTTGCGAATACTTCCACCAGAGGAACCATCCCAGGTTTCGCTTTGCGGCCAGTATATGACGTATCGGGTAGGAGGGTCGGAGTCTGGCGAAGATATGCTGTTAGGTGGATCGAGGATATAGATGCCGGAGCGAAGAGCGGGACGAGTATGAATCGAGATATCTTCCGGTAGTTGAAGAAGCCCAGCGCTGTAGTACTACGATGTTAGGATGTTGGACTGCATAGAATGAATAAACAGATCTTACACATCGTCATCAATCGATCCCGCGGCCTGGAGGAAACGGATGATCTCGGATTTACTTCCGTAAATCCCTATCAAGGGAAGCTGCGCATCCCGATCAAGACGGTTGAAGTCGATCTTTGTGACGCTGGTGTAGGCACCGGGAAGGATGGTGTTGATGAACCGTCCAAGGGAGGCCTGTGAGATGATTATTTTGTCCACCAACCCGCTACTTGTCGTCTCGCTGTAAAGGTCTAGGAGACGAAATAGACCTTTAATACGCGGCAGAAGATCGAGGTGGTCCTGGTAATTCTTGTCGTGCGTCCACGAGGATTGATAACCATAGGGAACGTGAGTCCCGGAGGAAGACTGCGGAGGTGCTTGATCGAAAGGGGTTGATCCAGCGGGAGCTGTAGAGCTAGTTGCAGGATCGGTGTTTCGAGGGAGCATGACAGGTGGTTCCCCCAATTTTGCTCTATAGTACTCGTCAAGCTGTGAAATAACATCGGGTACCTTAGGTGGGATAGAGGAGGAATTATTCACGACTGGTTCGGCAGCTTTGGCAAGGTTCGCGCCGGACGGGGCTGCAATGGATCCAGTATTCGGAGCGTCCAAATCCATCACATCGAGTTGGTCCAGATCTTCGGTGGAAGCGTAAGTGATTGTTGGGCTGGGAGGTAAAGGTTTCATCGAAGCGACGTCGCTGGAGATGCTAGCTTCTGTGACGGGTGGATATGGGCTGAAGCCATACGGCTGAGGGGGGAGGTATGATGAGTACAGTGATAGGGGGGTTGGTCCTATGAGTGAAACACGAATCATCAGTCCAATGAAATTCATGGCAAGGGACAGGATTATGTACCCTTATGGATTTTGGTGTCCGGTTGCTCGCTCGGCGCATCGAAATCACCGGCGCGATCGAAGCCGTCAACGCTCGTGTCGGGAGAACGATTTTCGGCCGAGAGGCCCCGTGATCCTCGGCCGGGGGACACAGAAGTTTCTTCCGACATTGAGGTATCGTTGGAGTCGCGCAAATTGTTGGTAGAAAAGGAAGAGTGAGGTAAAACTGGGGCGTAGGCTGGCGGTGATTGGTGAGACTGATCCGACATTCGAGTATCTGCGACTAGAGTCTTGACATTCAACACGTCCTAGATATAGGAATAGAGCGCTTACCTTGACCCGCGAGTGAATCGGTATTCCTTGTGTCTTGAGATTCTTTGTATGGAGCAGCTGTCGAACCGATGTTGTCCTTGATCCGCCCTTGGTCAGAATCCGCCATTTGGGTATCTACGTGGATATTAGTGAGTGTTTATGTCACGCAATTAATGAGCCATTACCTTCATCGCTGCGTTTAACTTGGTCGCTGGCCTCTCCCTCAGCGTTCTTGGACTGAAGCGGGTTCACTTGGCTTGAGGGGGAGGACGCGTGCGCCTCTGGAAAGGTTGACTTCAGTTATCATACTTGTTGAGAAAAACTGGTGTGGCATACCTAAGTCATTCATGGGGGGTATGACCTCAGCGGCAGCGGAAGGTCCGCCTACGGTCGCGAAGGCGAGGGTCTCAGAGTCGAGAGGGGTCTCAACAAGAAAAGTGAGCCGAGGAGAAGTTCCCGGCTCAGGATTATCGATTTCCATGGGTTATATGATGTCGATGAGATAAGAATGCTGTGTAGTGACTTTGTCTCAAGGCAAAAAGCGGTGGACGGAGTAGACTGGGGTGTCTGAAGAGGGGGTAAAAAGGCCAGTGCAATGGCCCAGCCTGCCCTTATATGCATTTTGCTAATCTGAGACGTTTGAAAGTATGTCATTGTTCTCCCGCGTGTCCCCGTTTTGCAGACTGATTCTTTGTCGTTCTAAAAGCGGAAAGGTTGATGAAACGTGACCAGACGCGCGGGAAGAATTCTAGTTTAGGCTGTTCCTAGTCCTCCGATTGCTGCCCCGCCCGCTCCATTGCCGCTCTCTATTAGGGATTTTTTTGGCCCTCCAGAAGGAAAAGGCAGGAATGGGTCCTCTCAGATGATCCTTTGAACGCGATAAGGCTTCCCCTCTTGCTGGCGAACGGAAAGAGGTGAGTTCGAGACTTCTTGTGCGACAAACACTTTGTCTCGTGCCTTGCACTACCAACCAACGATTCACCAATACCAGCTTTGAACGCAACGCCGTACGAGCGCGATGAACTCGGACGACATTGAGTATGAGGACGAATACGTTGACGCTCGAGCAGAGTTGCCACCTGTCTTGGATCCTCAGATCGAGAAAGAGATTCAGCTCGTCCTGGCTGGGAGCACGATCGTCAAGTCCTACAGAGGAACGTCCCAGTACAGCCAACGGGGACCTTCAGCATGTGGTCTGGCCAGCTTCAATGCCGTGAGGACGGTCCTGGAGAAGGAAGGACACGGTACAATTGGCGCAGATTTAATCAGGGAGATGATGTCGCGGAGATTTGTCGAGGTGAGGAACTCGTCACGGTCGAAAACCACCTGCTTGCACTGAACACATTTTGATCTGGACTGGCAAAGGATGCCACAGCCATTTGCGCCGCGTGGACGTCTTCCGCCCATCTTGAGGTCGACGATATCAATCAATTCCCTCTCTTCAACGGGGCACTTCGACTCGTCACCACCGACTTCCGTCAAGCCAATTATGCTGAATTTGGAAATCTGCTCCGGTAAGGGCTACTAGAAACACCATTAGAGCACACCATTTACACTCTTTATGCTAGTCGACTCGAACTGGCTGCCACTAATACTCCGGGCAGGTCGGCCGCTGCCATCATCACAAAACCGCCCGAAATACTCGCCGTCTTCGCCATTGCGACAGGCCATGCCGAACCAATAGGCTCCCCCTTTATCTACGTCGTCTTCGACTCTCACTCCAGGCCTGATCTCCATCCTAATGGTGCCGCCTTTTCATTCTTTGGAAGGGCAGCGGTCGCCGCCGAATACCTCTCCAACCTGTTGTCCTTCGACACAGCTATCCTCAATGACGAACACCTTCACTGGCAGACTCAACTGCTATCGCAGTACTCCGCACACGTCTTCGTCGCCCACGACAAACCTCCCCTGTCCAAGACGGAAATGGAAATGGAGCTCTTCAGAGCGAACATAGCTGCACTGGAGTCGAAATCTGCTCTAGCGGAGATGAAGACCAACATGACGGAGCTGCAAGCCAGATTCGCCAGGTCGACCTCCGAGAACGCTAGGCTCAAAGACGAGCTTCGAACGCTAAACACGCGGTTCGAAAGCCTAAAGCTTGCGTTAGAAGAGGCCAACCGGGAAAGGGATGAGGTCTTTGCGCGGCTCATTCAAGCGGAGGAACGCGACGACGAACAGGGATGGAAGCCATGGAAAGGGAAGGGAAAGGAGCGAGCCGCTGCCCCGCCGGAGGATCAGCGAGAGTCCGGTTCTTCCGCACCCCATAAGCCTCCGCCGACCTTCGGAGGAGGTGATCCGGTGTCGTGGTCAGACTCGAAGATTTCCATCTCAAGCATTCCGAATCCGTTGAAACTTGTTGGAAAGTTCTTTGGCGGAGAGTCTCCCGCCGAGAATTCGAGAAGTCCGCCTAGGGCAGGTGGCAGCCATAACCATGAACGCGAGCGCTCGCACCAACACCACGACCTACCACGCCGCACCAAAGAACTACATCACGAAGATGAAGCGCATAGCGAAGATGGCAAGTCACGGACCCACCAGGCTCGAAGGTCATCAGACGCCGATGAAGCCTTCGAAAAGGACCGTCAGCTTGCCCAAAAGCTTCAGCATGAGGAGAACGTGGAGCAAGAAAGTAGCGAAAAGCAAGTTCAAGCCAACGCGGTCCTGCGTGACGCTCATTTTGCACGCAAGCTCCAACAAGAGTGGGATGATGAAAACGACACCGTGCGTGCGGAACATTTTGCTCTGCTAGCGACACTGCAGAAGACATTCACCTGCCCGATATGCATGGAGAAATGCCCAGAGGATAGTCTGGCGAGGCTAGTAGGATGTGAACACCAGTATTGTCGCGAATGTCTGAGAGGACATATCGAGAGCTGCCTGGAGGAGAAGAAGTTCCCTGTCCCGTGCCCCCTCTGCATGACCGACGAGAATCGTGAGGATAAAGACTGCGGCGGTATGTGGTCTCAACTTCTGGGCCGGATTGGCTCCTGACTTAACCTCCCACCGAGCAGGTCTCACCATGGAAGTAATGGAGGATCTTGGGGTCTCCCAGGAGAAGTATGAGATCTGGCTAAACTTCGAAATTGCCAAATACAGTATCTTGCTCGATTGTCCGAAATGCCGCCAATCCGTTCTCGTCGACAAGGAAGACCACGCGGAGGCTTCCATTCTCAGCTGCCCCGTCCCAAGGTGTGGCCACATGTGGTGCAAGAAGTGCTATCAACCCGTAGAAAGCGAATTAGAGTCCGACCACTCTTGCGATGGTTCCAAAGAATTGGATAGATTGATGAAGAGTCATGGGTGGAAGCGTTGTCCGGTCAGCCGTTGCTGTCTCTCTCGTTCTTAGAGCCCGCGCTAACAAGGCATTTAGGGTTGCCAAACTCCAACCGCACGAACGTACGGTTGCAATCATATGACCGTTAGTCCTTCCGCATGTCGTTCGTCTTGAATGATCGCTGACCCTCTCATATCTGGGCGTCCCGTAGTGCGGAGCTCCAGGTTGTAATACGTGGGTCACCCCAAAAGCTTTTATAACTCGCCGACTGCTAATCGATGGTTTCAACAGGCATTTCTGTTACATCGACGGAGCGTTTATTTGCCGTACCCGGAACAGCGGTGTGGCCAAGCAAGCGCTCGACGCCCATTATACGAGATGCAGCCTGTTTGATGTGCCGGCTGAGTGAAAGCGTCAGGCTTGGACCTAGAGTCAGTATTTGTAACAATGTACTTCAAAATGGAAAATGCGACGGAACTGTGCCTGATGTTGGTCTGCCTGGAAGATGAATTGTTGGTGTATGGTCGTGGTATGGAACGCCAAACCACCACTGCCCTCGCTCCATTGCTCGGCTCCGACGCCAACAGAAATTGTCTCGATTAAGTCCTTAGTATCATGCAATTCGGCAGCTTCTCGGATATCCCTCCTTGCTCTGTTCCCTGGGTTACGCAGCCAAGCGGCCTTATCAGGACTGCGGTTTCGGGCATCACGTGCTGTCCTTCCCTAACTACTCTTCGACGCATCGTTAACCACACCCACCGCAGTGCGGATAACCCTTAATATCAGAGCTCCATATTCGTCCCTTTGACTTTTGCGAGAGTACTGATTTGCCTAAGTCGTTTAAGCACATTGCAACGTCCCCACCCAGGATCTGCAGCGGAAGTGACGCAAGCGCTGAGACGAGCTCAGCACTGACTGACGGCTTTGCCAAGACGACAAAAGCTATCACACATGAACTGACGTTTTTAAAACTGAAATCTGAGCGTATTTCTTAACTAAACCCCCGAACCTGTTGATCCGTGCGCCCGACTTGAACGGGCGCACGCTTTTCCTGGCCTGGTAGAGACCACCTCGGGCATTTAGCAAATAATACCGAAGGCCGAGGCGTCAGCTGCGTTCTGTTCTGGCCTTCGCCTTCTCAGAACACTTTGGCGCCGTCAAAGAAGACCCACAAACCTTCTGATCTGCGCTCCTGTGCCCACCACGGCTTCTGAACGGGCTCCCATGTCTCTCAAGATACCTTGACGCCTTCTCAGCTGCCCAGCTCAAAAGGCGAATCTGAGATCGAAGGCTCCACGACCATGCACGGATCTTGGACCGGGCATATCTGGCGTCAGAGTTCGGTTCCGTTGCCAATTGGGAAGTCGACCATGATCAGCTGACGCTGGACGTTTGCCTATCGTGCTTCGCTCAGCCCATTCATTCCAGCGAATCCAACTCTGAGGTTAATACCTTGTTTCTCGTTCGCGTGGTTTTCATCTCCCGTCAGTGAGGGAGACATCGTCAGTTGAATCGTGGACTGAGGAAAGGGGGATTGCAGTAGAATGAGACTGCTTGCGCGAGACCATTCCCCCATTCGACACACGGACAGTCGTACCCCGTTGGATACAACCCAAAAGGATTTCTGCCTCCTTTCGCCATCGATGGTAACTAAACCGGTCCTGAGCTCTTTTTCCACGTGCGTTAGCAAATCCCTTCTCAGAGGGTGTGATTCTCGCGTGGTCGGAAGCGAGGTGCCGCCCGAACTGCCATGATTGACTGTGGAGAGCGTCGCGTGGCGTAGAGATATGTCAAGCCCCCAGAAACCGTTTGAATGTAAAGGGGGTAATGATTAAAAAGTGAACCTTGGTATACCCTAATGGAGTGGGGCCGGAGGGATCTTCGCGGTTTCCCAAAGGTCGGTGTGCTCCTTTCGTCCTTTGCGCGTGTCTACCCTCATTTCCGATTGGATTGGAGAGACAAATGTGATGTTCATCGCACCCTGCAACGTTTTGGCTGTCGAATCGATTGGCAACTATCGAACGCGGATGGTCTGTGAACGTCGGGCTCACAGAGGCTCACAGGCCAATATCCGACCGTACAGGACCCACGACCCTTTCAGAGGTCCAAGCTATTATGGCTGTTTCCCAAGATTACACCTTATCTCGGCATTCCTTCCCAAGTTCAAGACCTTATTCTCGCGTGGTTCCGGCGACCGGGTGCTTCTGCGGGTGCTTCGAATTTCCGACGCTCGCCTCCGAAGGCGTGAGAAACACGGTATCCTTCACATCCCCGCATTTCGACCCGCGGGAAGTAATCGACCAAATCGGAGGACCTTCCGTTCCTTCCTGTAACAAAAACCCGTTGTATTGGGAATTCTGAAATACTATCGCGCTTCTGATTATGTACTGGAGGTTTCCGATCTTCTGTGAAGCCCACTTCCCTTCGTTCGCACATGGCTCACCCTATCGCGTGGCTCTCAAGGTTTGTCTTCTGGAAAGAGACTCACTTCCCCCGGATAAAGCGCATTTTTCCCTTTAGCCGATGCAACCGGATCGATCACTCCTAGGCCTTTTCTTGACAGCTGGTAGAACCTAAGTATATACTCGAGCACGTTTCTCGCACGTGGCGGTGGCATCTCGTGGCATGGCACGTACGTACAGCCGACGGGAAGATCCTCCATGGGAAGAAAGCCATGCTCTCAAAGGCCATCGCCCACGGTTACCCCTAAATTTGCCCGAACCACCTTTACGAAAAAGGTCTTGGGTATCCGGTGATATTTGGATTCTCTGTGATCAAGAAAATGCTACAACCGCGTTTTTCTAGCAGGCCGGTAGAACGCATTCCCCAAGTCATGCACTCCGGAGGAGTTCATGGTTAGAGCCGAGAGACCCCGAACTCACGTATACGTACATGCAGCTACACAAGAAAACCCGTGCTTGCCCATTCTCGGCAGGGGTGGGAGATCGCTGAGCAAATAATGAGACGATTTCCTGAATTAGTTCCGGGACCGTGGGCACGTGAGACAAGGAACAATCACGTTAACGCCGCGACCGGCGAAGGACGACAAAGACGGCGTTGGCATTGCCGCTAAAGGATCACTAGCCGTCCTGTGGTCGCCTCCTATTTCCGATTCCCGGGAGGGGTGTTCCACATGCTCTGTATGGCACATGTCCACACGAAGACGGCACCGGGCGTCAGAACCGCAGTTGTGAAGGCACGGCCTCCACCCCAGCGTAACGAAAGGACAGACGATCCCGACACATTCCGTGTCGCTTTTGATCGAAAGCTAATTGAGGATGTGAAGATCAAAGTACCCGGGATTGTACCTTGGCGTACTAAGAAATGAGTTATTATTAAAAATCCCCCGTGGCATGGATAACAACAGCATGGGTATCTTTCCGAATCCGGCGGCAGTGACTAAGAAACCGAATGCCCTATCCAAAGACGATCCGGCACTGCACGGCCACCCCACATGGTTGGATTTCCAAAACCCCCCAGAGATCGATTGCGACTGAATGGGATAGTGTAAAGGTACCCGACAATATGGAAGGGAACGGAATATGATGAAGACGAGGCCTCTCGGGTAAACGTTTTTAGCTCTCCGGTGCTTCACCACGCGAGGATCTCCGGGCTGGCGGAGCCGATATCCTGGGCACAAGTCAAACCATCTACTTACCTAATCGGGTCAAATGGCTCAGTTTTTTCAGTGGCGCGATCTGCGCGCCGAATGTCGGCTAGGGGCGACCCATCTGACCTTCGCACCATGTGGTCGATTAAGCTCACTTAGCGCTGTTTTACGTTGGGGAAATGGCCGCGATGCACAGTTAGCTCGTCCGTGCCTTGGAGAGGGCGAGGTGGGTGGTGGTAGGGGGGAGCGTTGACAGAATGCATGACCTCACTGCACCCAACGTCGACAACCCTCTTCGTCGGTCGTTTTGGTGCCCCCACCAGTTACTAGCGAAGAAAAAGCCGTAAACTTCTCTTGGTATTGCTCTTATTCGCTACTGGTAGTGGAGCCCCCCCAAAGATCTACTACTACAAGGGTGGGTGGTGGCACCAGTACCCCACCTGAAAGGAGAGAGCAATCTATCAGGTACACTTTCAGTGAATTCATTCATGAAAAACCTTTCCAAAGTCCGAAAAAGGATGAGGGAATGACGCTCGACAGGATGATAGTTTCTCCCGTTAATCGTGTGCTTCCATGCCACGAGGTGATATCCGGGTGTCGGAGGCGTTTTGTACCAAGTCAGTATATCCGAGCCCATTCCAGACACCAGAGACACATCCGCGAGAGATCAGATTCCGGACTTGTGGTTTCCGTGTCAAACTCCCGGCAACTCCCCTTCTCTTCATCTTCTATTCCCATAGGTCAAGCAAGTGGTTATCGGTTCGCTCAGAGCTGGCTGGGGGGTCGCTCACCTTTTGCAGGACTCGGATCGATTTTCTATTGGCTAAAAACAGCTCGGGACCAATGAGGTCATCGGTAACGAGAGAAGCAATTATGGGGTTCCCAGGATGCACCGGCTCCGCATGGTGTGTGGAAAGGACCCCTGGTACCCCCTGACGTTGTCCTTGTCCCATCGCTCAGGACAAAAGTGTGAGTGCCGCGACCACAGCAACCCCTGGGCCGTTGATGACAGTGCCCCCGCTTTCTCAACGCTCGGGAGCGAAGCGTGAGGCGAGCGAGCACCGTTACTGATCACAAACGCATGATTGATGATCGTAGAGATTGTGGCACGTATAGTCGCCGGCGGATCATGTGAGGCGGGCTGAGAGGGACTAGTTTCGCCGGTTATGGTATGTTGCCGTTCCGCCCGAATATTTGTGGCGCTAAGCGACATGCTCCAGATCAGAAAGACGTTCAGAAGGCCGCTTTATTCAGTCTGACGCTGACGACGAAAGAGCCGCCCGTTGTCATCGGTGTCGCGGCCTAACGCCGCTTCGGCAAAAGACGTTGTGGCTAACCGTTTAGCGAGCAGTGTGGACGTTGACGTGAGGGGTGACGACGAGGACCCTCAGAAATCTGAAAAGGCTTGTCAAGCAGCTAAAGTTTGCGCCGGATCTTTAGCAAGGATGACAGATCAACGCTGATATTATTGAGGCGTGATAGTTATTCCAGAAGAACAAGAAAATAACATTAAAAATAAAAATAACAACGCCTGGCTTCTCCCCCGTCTTTCTGCCCTCATTCAGATTAGTCCGCCAGACCCAACTAGTAGGCCGCCTGAACGACAAATCCGAAGCCGCCGTTCCCACCACCTCCACCTCCACCCACCAGCCGACTCGAGTCGCCGGAGATGGAATCCCCGGTATGTGGCTCGAAGGCCATACCAGGTACATTCGCTTCCTCTTCCGAAGAGGAAGTTTCCGATTCCAATTCGTTATCCACAAACGTGACTGGGAATCCGACGCAGAACAGGCTGGGACCTCGGACCGAGGTCGTCACGTTAAAAGTTAACCAAGAGAATTTCTGAAAAGATCATTTTGCGTGAGCAAATACTGAAATATGTTTAGGCGGGTACAGCTTACGCTATGAAGCGTCCGGAAAGGGTAGGTATAGGTAGAGAGCGTCTGTGCACGGACAGGGCAAGGCGTGTACTTGCAAGCGTCGAAGGACTGACCGCTGTAGGCGTACGAGTCGACAGAGCTATCCATCGAGTTGATTGGATCCAAATGAGACGCCGGGGGAACATCATTGGCTACCAGAGCAGCTCTTGGGCGATGGGCCTTGACAGGGGAAGTAAAGGTTATTGCGATATCGTAGACGCTGAAAGAACGCGGAAGGAAGTCAATAGGAATGGGAATAGAAGTAAATTAAGCGTGTAAACAACTTACCTTCCGGAGCGGAATACGATCGAAGAATCAGCTAAGCTCTCCAACGACGTCGATCCAGCGTCATGGGCCCGCACGACGACGCTGTGGACTAGACTCATCGACGGGCTGCACGTCTGGAAGCCCACGAAGCGTTCTTGAGCTCCAATGCTTCCGCGATCTTCGAGGATAGCCACTGGCGGCGCCTGTTCCCCACTGGGGGCCGCGATACCACGGGCGACTCCCACCGCGCCAAACATGACGCTTGCGTTACGAACAAGCGACAGCATGGTTGTTTGAATTATTATGATTATTATGATATCGTATCTTGCAATAGTCGTAAAAGTGAATCAAGCGTCACTGAGACCAGCTAGCGACCTTGGTTGGGCGTATCCGTCGTCGAGAAGCGTTGCGTGAAAGGGGTGCGTGGGGTTTGGCGTCGACCAGCGTCTCACCAAGAAGGGCAAGTGTGCGTGTGGGAGAGACCAGAGGACGAAAGAGGTAAAAAGTCATGGATCCCCCTCTGGAGGGGGGGAAGGTTTGACCAACAGGCTCGATGTTGGGTGCTACGGTTGGGCGGGTTCCGAACCCCCCGGGTAAAAAATAAATAAAAGGAAAAGGGTTACATTCGGAAAATCAAGCTGGGGGGGAACATTATCCGGGGGCGGTGATTGGGGTCCTCTGGCTTCGGAAAGTGGGGTGAGGCATCACGAGTTGCCGTTGTACCGGGTCCAGCAATCGAGTCCCAAACATTCAGGGTTCACGCACTTCCACACTCCGAAGCCCACCATCGCACTCTTCCGCCCATCGCTCTCACTCTGTTGGTGTATCCGGCAAAAGTGGAAGTGCTTCTGCACTTGCTCTCTCTCTTCTCTCTCCCCTCGTGGGGTCACAAGGCACCCGACGATTCGGCATCTCAATCTCCCCCCACCCATCCCCTCATCCTCCTCCAACAGTACAAATACCCCCCACCTCGACCAGGCCCTTCTTCCCCACCACCCTCCTCCAGGTCGTCTCATCTCCTCCTCCTCTTCCCCTCATCCTCATCCCGCAACACCCTTTTCGCTCTAACGAGACCCGACTCGACTATCATCTAACGAAATGGCCGGAGGACCAGTTGCTTCAGGCGGAGGTGTCGGAGGCGGAGGTTCGTAGCCCACTCTCCCCTGCGCTCAGCGCCTCGCTCGCCCCGGACAGCGATCCTGACGTTCATTTTGCAATGTTAGGCACTCCCAAAAACAAGTGGGCGGGTATCCTTATGACCGCTTTCGCCGCTTTCGGTGGTATTCTCTTCGGGTTAGTCCATTCTGCAATGGTCCTGGTTTTTGGTCCCGCCAGCCTCTGACCGCGTTTTTCATTCGATTTACAGTTACGACACTGGTGTTATCGGTGGTGTCAAGGTCATGGACGCTTGGTTGAGGACTTTCGGCAAGGACGATGGCGCTGGCAAATACGCCATCTCGACTTCCACGGAATCCCTGGTTGTCTCCATTCTCTCTGCTGGTACTTTCTTCGGTGCTCTTCTCGCCGTAAGTCACCCAATGACCGATTATTCACTATCTATGATCATTTAACTCATTCTTTTCCCGTTCTTTTGCTCGATTAGGCTCCCATGGGTGACGTCCTCGGCCGCAAGTGGGGTATCGTCTCTGCCTGCTTGGTCTTCGCCTTCGGTGTCGCTCTCCAGATGGGTGCTAAGGCTATCCCACTCTTCGTCGTCGGTCGTATCTTCGCCGGTCTCGGTGTCGGAATGGTCTCGTGCTTGGTCCCCATGTACCAGTCGGAATGGTAAGCGTTCTCATCTTTGACGTCATTTATGCGGGGGTCGGTCGCTCACGTGACGTGCTCGCTTTTCCAGCTCTCCCAAGTGGATCCGTGGTGCCGTCGTCTCTTGCTACCAATGGGCCATCACCATCGGTCTCCTCCTCGCTTCCATCGTCAACAACGCGACTCAGCACCGCGCAAACGACTCTGCCTGGCAAATCCCCACCGGTATCCAGTTCATCTGGGCTGCCGTCCTCGCTGGTGGCATGTCCCTCCTTCCCGAGTCTCCTCGTTATTTGATCAAGCGTCACCGCGATGAAGATGCCGCCAAGTCCCTCGCTCGTCTCACCTCCTCTTCCCCTCACGATCCCGAAGTCGCTCTCGAACTCGACGAAATCCGTGCCAACTTGCGCGCTGAGGAGGAATTGGGCGAATCTTCTTACGCCGACTGCTTCAAGATGACCCACAACAAGATCTTGTTCCGTGTCTTGTCCGGTATCTTCCTTCAGGCGTATGTCCTTTTCTCTCCTGATTGTCCAAACCAAAAAATGACTAATTTTTTCTGTTTTTTTCTTCCCGAACAGTTGGCAACAGCTCACTGGTATCAACTTCATCTTCTACTACGGCACGACCTTCTTCCAGCGCTCTGGTATTTCGGATCCTTTCCTGATCTCCGTTGCCACCAACGTCGTCAACGTCGGAATGACCGTTCCCGGTATCTGGCTCATCGACCGGGCTGGTCGTCGTTCGCTCCTCCTCATCGGTGCCGCTGGTATGCTCATCTGCGAGTACATTGTCGCCATCGTCGGTGTTGCCGTCTCGGAGGACAACTTGGCCGCTCAAAAGGTCCTCATCGCCTTCGTCTGCATCTACATCGCCTTCTTCGCTGCCACTTGGGGACCAATCGCCTGGGTCATCACTGGTGAAATCTTCCCCCTCAACGTCCGCGCCAAGGCTATGTCGATGGCTACCGCCTCCAACTGGCTCTGGAACTTCGGTATCGGCTATGCCAGTAAGTCGCCCCACTGCACAATTTAGCCATTTAAACATGGTCCTAACTTTCCCTTCTACTTAGCTCCCTACCTCGTCAACCCCGGCGCTGGCAACGCTAACCTCGGTGTCAAGGTGTTCTTCATCTGGGGATCCACTTGCGTTGGCTGCCTCGTCTTCACCTACTTCTGCATTCCCGAGACCAAGGGACTGTCCCTCGAGGCTATCGACGTTCTCTACCAGAACACCACCCCGATCCACTCCGTCGCTTACCGCCGCCGACTCATCGCCGAAGAGGAAGCTCTTGGCCCCGTTGGCATGCAAGAGAAGGAGCTCGGTCACGAGAAGGAGAAGTCTGGCGAGCATGTCGAGAGCGTTTAGACGGATTTAGATGTTGTTTGGTTACGGAGTCTCTTCCCTCCTGGAAATCGTAATCTTATGTGTCTCGAATCTGTTTGGCTGGGCTCTTTTTTCATGCTGGTTTCCAATTTTTCTTCCCCCTCAAATATCTGCTCATTCCACTCGATGTGCCTTCATCCTTTCGCCGCGGTGTTGTCTGTTGTTGTCTCCGTTTCTTTTACGACAGTACGAAACTAGTCGTTGTACGATGACCAAAATGATGATTGGATCCTTTTGTTTCCTTCTTACCTTTGATGTGTGTCTGTGCAACGCGTACGCGCGTGACCCTGGAATTTGTCAAACGTTGTCTCGGCGTGTGACGTCACCGTGGTTTTAATTGAGCTTCTATCTCCGCAACGACAAGCCCTTCGCCACAAAAGAACCCAAGAAAGGTCATGTGAACGGCTTGGCACAACTTCCCCTTCTTCAGATCTCCGGAACCATCGATTCGCCGCGTATCTAAACTTTGAGGCGTCCTATCAGAGCCAAAAAGATCCTCCACCTCGACGACGTGATGATGATGATGATGATGATGAAATCTCCGTTTATTACCCGCAAGCAGACAGCCTTAAGGGCGTCAAGGCGCGGGGGGTTTCCCCAGTGCTATTTACATAGCAATAAATCTAACTGAGAATAGAGAGAGCAGACGTCCGTCCAGAGTGCAGAAGGGTGGAGAGTGAAACTAATAAGGTCCAGGTTAGTCTAAGGCGTTCCAATGAAAGCACCTCGACGACGTCCTAGGCCCTCTTCGCAACTGGTGGAGCTCACATGACCCAAACCTTCTCCGACAGAGCCACTGATCGAAGGTTCCGTTCTTATCAGCCCACATGCACATGCATCCAGCTAGGTCATGGGTCAGCTGGACAGGTACGCACAGCACCTCATTCAACCTAAGCAGGAACAAGAGTCACGTCTGCTTTTCTGGAACTTGACGCGTCCATATGGACAACATTGCGTCACAAGTGCTTAGCATTATCTTGGGTATCTGGAAATGGGCGTAGCGAAAAGTAATTGGAGCTAAGTACCCAGCCCGCCCATCTAGGCACGGGATGATCACAAAATGAAGTCCGAAAGACCCAACGACACTCACGTCGCATTTTGCCGTGTCAAAGCTTAGGTTTCACTCCAGCTAGCCAAACTCCATCCTTTAGCTTTCCTTTGGTCTTTTGGTCCCACCAGCCGAGGATCGTATCCACGACTTCATCATAATGCTGTTTGGAGAGTGGTCATAAGGAGAGTAAGTGCCTTGCCGTTTTCCTATGCCGAAAACTCACCCCAATAAAGTTGTGATCTGCTCCCTCGACGTAGTGCAGCGTATGCGTTGCCGTCGGTCTGTTGGAGAACGCTCGGGCATAGATCATAGCGTCAAACCTAGCACAATTTCCAGCCGGTTGGTATGAAGCACCCCGCACCCTTCACCTAGATGAACTGACTTACGGTTGTACCACCAGATCATCTAGCCCATGAATCGTCAACACGTCCGTCTTTTGGGGGAACTTGGTCCAGACGAAGCTCGTATCCACTTCTTCAAAGTCTCGGATGTCCGCTGGTCGGACTTCCCGTACGACTTCTTTACCAGCGACCCGGACCTTCCAATGAAAAATACCTTTCTTCTCGAATCCTTCTCTCCACCGATCGTAGTAAGCTGCGAAGCGGAACTCGTGAGCCTTCTTTCAGATCGCCGGCTAGAGAAGCGGGCTCTTCTATGCTTACTATGGAGCTGGAAGGAAGAAGAAGAATCAAAATTGATCTCGATCTCGAATAGTCAAGAAGCTCATTCAGCGCTCACCTTCATCCGATATCGCCCGGAAACGTTCACGTAACTAGATACGTCTTGTCCCTCCGGCGCAGTAGCCAGCCACCGCATCCCAACGATGCTCCCTCGAGAGTGCCCGATTGCCAAGTCCACTCGGTATCCGTATTGAGCCTTAAGGTAAGCTACAACAGCGTTGATGTCTTGTAGATCGTTTATGAAGCCTTTCTCGCCCATGTACCAGATCCCATTTGACTCGTGGTTCCCGCTTGCCGATCCGAAAAAAACATTCAACTCCGGTTTAACGCTAGAATGCATCGGCGGCTGAGAAACTCTGGCTCACCTACCGGAAGTCAAATCTACAAGAGTCTATAGGCAGACTCTGGGCGAGTTTCTTCAAAAAGAGGTAATCCTTGTGCCTGGGGACGGAGACGAGGTCTGTCAATATGCTTGGCGAACGATCAGACGGATGAAATAGCATCTATACCCCATAGCGCCATGGAATATCTACGAATAGACCTCTCATTAGCTTCCGGGCTATATACACCTTTGCGTTGGATTGACCGAGAGACCCACCAATGCGATCGGTTTCACGTGTGGGTCCGTCTCCTTCAAGCCCATAGTAGCGGGTTGTTGTTCAATGATCCCCGTCAGAACACACCCTTCTTCATTTGGATGAGGTATCTGGAACTTGATACTTGGCATTCTACAGTGATGAGGGTGGCAGTTCTGAGGTCGTTTGCTGAAGGACAAACCGGATGACGGTTTGCCGGTTGCCGAACGGTTGCTTGTCTTGGTTTGGTCCCCGCCGTGTAGAGGATGTCCCCCCAACTTCCGCATTTTACTCTATCTCATTAGGACGCGAGTCCTCTGTAAAATCTCCTGCAACCTTGTTTAAGGACATTTTGTGTTTCAATCGACCAAAAATAGGCACTTTCTGTCCCCCCACAATGGCCCGAGCACCTGGCGCGACTGTCGTCGAAGCTGAACGAAACCTCGCGATCTCGAATGGGCGGAAATTTCAAATGATTACCAACGCATACATGCTTCCAACAGACAGTGGCGAACACTCCCGTCTTGATCTGCAGCACGAAGCTGTGAGGCTCATGCTTGGTGGGGAACTTTATCAGACGCCCGAACTCGTCAAGGCTAGCTTGTCCCCACAAGAAAATGCCAAGCGTCGCATCCTCGACGTTGGTACTGGGTCTGGTAAATGGTACAATGAGCCCTCCGCCTTCGATTCATATCTCTTACTTATCCACTATTAGGGCTATCAAGATGGCAGAGGAGTTTCCTCACGCCGACATCTTGGGAATTGACTTGGCTGAACCGGATATCCTATCCGACTCGACCCGTCGGGTGCCTCCCAATTGCTCCTTTAAAGTCGTCGACGCCAACAAAGACATGGGAGAGATCGACTCGGGATACGATCTAGTTCACGTACGCTGCGTTGAACCGGGGATTGATGATTCGGACCTGTTTTTCTATGATGTGGCTCGAGTTCTCCGCCCAGGTGGATTATTGCTGCTTGTGGCAGGAGACGCCGTAAGTTGTACCCGCAATATATGTTCGCAAACTCGTATAGTAATACTGCAGCTTTATAGCAATTATTCGATGAGAACGGCAAATATGTTCCACTCCAGGAGCCTAGCACCGTCGGGTAAGTGAGAACGTTCGGGAATTGAATGCTGCTTACCGAGCGTCAGAAGGTACTCTCACTTCCAACACCTAGTCTGCTGTCTCAAGGACGCTCACCTAAAAATCGGTCGGCTACGGTTACACTACCCTTTCTGGAGAAGGTGAAGGAGTTTTGTTAGATGAGTTTCGTTCTGCGCTGACAAGCATATGAAAAACCAGCATGCTGGAAAGCAACCCAAACTATAGTAACGTTCAGATGCAAGAACTTCTTGTTCCAAGTGGACCTTGGTCAAATGGTAATAATCTTTGTTACAAGCAGCATTGCCTCAGAGTTGACTTTGAGACCTAGATTTAAAGGAAACGGAACAGAAGCTGGCTGACACCATGCAAGCGAATCTCCTCCGCCTAGTCCCTGCGTTCAAAGCCAGCCTTTTACGCGACAAAAGTTTACAGGAAGAGTTTGTCAACAACTTAGCCGAGGTGAGCTCCTTCTTTCGACCTTCCATTTACTCCTCACGTAGTAAAACAATTTAAGGGTGCCATGAAAGAGGTCCAGGAGCTGCCTTCGGTAATTCACAGATATTCGAAGTGGGTCTTCGCCACGGCCATTCGGAATACCGTACCTTGGGCTACCAGAGAGATGCCATGGCAGGAGCCTCCAGGTTACGACCTATATGACTATGTAGTTCGTCCACTTCCCAAGAAGTAAGAAGCATGGTGAGATAGCTCCCAACTTGTTAATTGACTTGTCTATGTGGGCTTTGCCAACGTTGGGGTGTTTGCTCGTTTCGGTTGGTCTGGCGCCATCCTAACTGGAGCCCCAATCAAACATGTATAGCCGCCATAACATGATTCAGGGCCAAAGGTGCCTTCACTAATTGCCGCAAGCGGCATTCAATACCGTAATAGTGAATGACGGATCTAAAGGCAATATCTAATAAACGGTGATACGGTTCTCATCACGCTATTCAAGACGCGTCGGGGTCTAGAAGTAGTCCGAAAAGGCGGATCAGACTCCCATCAAGTCGCGGGACCCCCAAAAATCAAGTCCCAGAGACCAACACCAAATACAACGTCGTTTCCTTGTCAAAGCTTAGGTTTCACTCCAGCCAACCAAACCCCGTCCTTCAGGATTCCTTTTGTCTTTTGGTCCCACCAACCTAGGATAGTATCCACCACTTCATCATGGTGCTATTAGATGGTGGTCGCGAGCAGAGTAAGTGGATTGCTGATCTCCGGTGCCAAATTCCTACTCACTCCGATAAAGTTATGATCTGCCTTTTCGACAAAGTGCAGCGTATGTGTTGCCGTGGGTCTATTCGAGAACGCTCGGGCATAGATCATGGAGTCGAACCTGCGATATCCCGCCGGCACTTTGTGAAGCGCGCCACACTTTTCACGTTGACAAAGGTACTTACGGTTGTACCACCATATCAGCTAACCCGTGAATGGTCAACACGTCCGTTTTTATCGGGAACGTGGTCCAAACGAAACTCGTGTCCACTTTCTCAAGGTCTCGAATATCCTCTGGTGTAACCCCACGAACGACTTGTTTCCCCGCGACCCGCACCTTCCAATGATAGATGCCCGATTTTTCGAACCATTCTCGCCAAAGGTCCCAATAAGCTGCAAAACGTGGTTCGTAAGCATTGTTTGGGAGTGTCTAATCTCGGCTTGGAGGTTTGTTCCTTACGATGAATCTGAAGGAAGATGAACCAAGACACCTTTTAACCTTGAAACCAAGAAGTTAACCAAAAAAGAACTCACTTTAAACCGATATCGTGCGGTCACGTTCACACAACCAGATACGTCTTGACCCTCCGGCGCGGTGGCCAACCACCGCATGCCGACGATGCACCCTCGAGAATGCCCAACCACCAAGTCCACTCGATATCCGTATTGAGCTTTAAGATAGGCGACAACAGCGTCGATGTCCTGCACGTCGTTGACGTAGCCTTTGTCGCCCATGTACCAGCTTCCATTCGACTCATGGTTCCCACTTTCCTCCACCAACAAACAGACGGCTTCGGCTTCATATCAGAATGCCTCGTTGGCTAGAGCCTTCCACCTCACCTACCGGAAGTCAAATCTACAAGAGTCTATGGGCAGGTTTTGGGCAAGTTTCCTAAAGAAGAGGTAATCCTTGTGACTAGAAAAAACATCGGGTCTTGTCAACCTGCTTGGGACCTAAGGCGGCGGACAGAATGGCGTCCATACCCCATAACGCCATGACACATCTAGAAAGAAAACTTTCCGTTAGTTATTTATATCGTTGTGTTAGATCAGCCAGGAGAACCCTACCAATGCGATTGGTTTCACGTGGGAATCCGTCTCCAGGATGGCACTGTTTTGTTGTTCAATGATCCCCGTAATAACACATCCATCTTCATTTGGATGCGGTATCTGGAACTTTATGCGTGGCATCCTACGATGATGGGGTAGTGGTTGGGAGGCCGATCGCTGTTGAAAGCCACGAGGAGCCGGCCTATTGCTTGTTGTGATTTGGCCGTCACAAGCGATCGCCGCGGCTCATCGTTTTCTTTCCTTTGCGGGTCCTACAGTAGGAGAAGATGATAAGCAAGCGTTCAAAAAAACAAGTCAAAGAGTTGGTTACCTGGTCGATTAACTGTTTTGAGATCCCTCTCCTCAACCGTTGCTCCATGACCACAGGGGTCGTGGTTTACTGACACCCTTGAAGCGGACCAAGCGGCAAAGCTGGAGACTTTTTGACGTTAGGAGATTGAAGAGAGTAGCGGGAAGCGACAGCTCTGTACTCGGATCGATCTCTCAGGGGGCCTTCCATGCCAAAGGGATCGCTATTCCGCGTAATCCTTCGTCGCCAATACCTGATGGCGGGTGCAGCAGCGGCATGTAACAAGCGGGAGGTCTAAGAAATCGACTGAGACCTTGACCTAAGCGTAAGGGAAGATCGAGCTCATGTGAACAAAGTCGCGTTTCGAGATCTAAGCAATATTTGGTCTATTTGAAATGGGCATGATGACAGTGATTGAAGCGGCCCAGCCCTACCACTATAAAGGTACAGTACTACCACAGAATGAAGTCCAAATGACCCAACGTCGCTCAAGACACCTTTTTCTTGTCAAAGCTTAGGTTTCACTCCAGCCAACCAAACTCCATCCTTCAGAGTTCCTTTTGTCTTTTGATCCCACCAGCCGAGGATTGTACCCACGACTTCATCATAGTGCTATTGGAGTATGGCCACGAGTAGAGTAAGTGCACTGCCGATGTCCTATGCCGAACCCCACTCACGCCAACAAAGCTGTGGTCTGGCTTCTCGACAAAGTGCAGCGTATGTGTTGCTGTGGGTCTATTCGAGAACACTCGAGCGAAGATCATAGCTTCGGACCTGCGATGTCCCCACCGGATAGTTTGTGAAGCACCCAGACTTTTCATGTAGACGAACTGGCTTACGGCGGTACTAGTATATCAGTTAACCCATGAATCGTTAACACGTCTGTCTTTGTCGGGAACTTGGTCCAGACGAAACTCGTGTCTATTTTTTCGAAGTCTCGCATGTCCTCCGGTGTGACCCCACGAACGACTTGTTTGCCAGCGACTCGCACCTTCCAATGAATGATACCCGCTTTCTCAAAGGGCTCCCGCCAAAGGTCCCAGTATGCTGTAAAGCGGGCCTTGTGAGCACTGTTCCGGAATGCGTAGCGTCCAGGCCGAGGTCTGATTCCTTACGATGAAGCTGAATGAAGAAGATAGATCAACATTCCTCATAACCCCGAAGCCCCAGCAAAAGCCCCGTAACAAAACCTCACTTTAACTCGATATCGCGCGGAGACGTTCACAAAGCCAGAAACGCGTTGTCCCTCTGGCGAAGTGGCCAACCACTGCATCCCAACGACACTGGCTCGAGAATGTCCGATCACTAAATCAACACGGTATCCGTATTGAGACTTAAGATGGGCCACAACAGCATCGACGTCTTGCAGATCGTTGAGGAAACCTTTCTGTCCCATGTACCAGCTTCCATTCGACTCGTGATTCCCGCTTTCCTCCCCACGCCAAAAACATACGGCTTCGATTTAGTATCAGAATGTCTCACCCGTTGAAATTTCGCTCCTCACATACCGGAACTCGAACCTGCACGAGTCCATAGGCAGGCATTGGGCGAGTTTCTTCTGGAAGAGGTAATTTTTGTGGCTGTGGACGGAGAGCCAGGCTGGTCAGTCCACGTGCTTGGCGGCCAACGAGGCAAATTGAATTGTATCTGTACGCCATAACGCCATGTAGTATCTGTAAAGCAACTTTGTATATTGGCCTCCGTGCTGTCTATACACTTTCGCGCATTCGATTGATTAAGAGAACCCACCAATGCGATTGGTTTCTCGTGAGGGTTCGTCCCCAGCTTGACGGCGTCTTTTCATTGTTCGATGATCCCTGTTATAGTACACCCTTCTTCATCTGGATGAGGTATTTGGAACTTGATACTTTGCATTCGACAATGATCGTGGAGGGGTCGACCATTGTTGGGGGCCGGCCTCGGAGAGGTTTGCCGGGATGCCGTGTTGCTTGTCAAGGTTTGGAACCCACGCGCACCATTGTTACAGGTTCTTCATCCACCATCGTGCTCGATCAGTCTTCCCTTAACCCCAACAAAACCATTCGTTACGCACGCTTACCAATAATTCTAAACAATGAGTGCGAGTGTCCGCGAGACCGAGAACGCAAGTCGATCGACAACTGCCCAAGATGCCGCCATCGACCAAGTTGAAGCTGCAATGAGGCGTCTGAGAATTTCCCCGGTAAGCGGTAGGACGGTACAGACCCGTCATGGAGACTGTAAAGAACCAATCCCGCGTTTTCGGTTCAGAGGAAAGTCCTCGGCTCTTTATCCCATCTGCGGATCGACAGAGCCAGAATCAAACTCATTGAGGATCAAGTCCCAAAGTCGGGCGGCAAAGCAGACGTACAGGCAGCGATGCTCGCATCAGCGCCCTCCTCAACTCTCTCGGAACCGGATGACGCAGAGTATGTGGCAATCAAAAGGCTACGCCTGGACGAGAACACCGATGATGATCGAACTCTGGCAGTAAGTCCTGACGGATCCGCCTCTCGAGAGCAGCGAGGGATTCTTACAGATCCTGACTCGCCACCACGTCACTCTAAGCCACTCGCCCATGAAGTCAATCTCCTGAATGGTTTGTCCCACGAGAATGTGGTTAAAATTTTTGGTTTCGTCGAAGAGGTTTCACAAGGGATTGCCTGGATGGTGTTTGCTTGGGAGAAGAATGGTAACTTACGGGAGTTCATCCGATCCGCGGGGTGGGAGCTCCCCGAACGTGTCTCCTTGGTAAGTATATCCCTTCCATCTCGATGGATTTCTCTTGACCGACCAAGTCACAGATAGATGACGTTGCTGGAGGACTGAGTTACCTTCACGGAAGGAACCCACCGATATGCCACGGTGATCTCAAATCGGTAGATCGAATAGACTTCCCCCCTTCACCTGAGCTGAGACTTGGCTCTATATAGCTCAATATTCTTGTCAACGCTGAGAGCCGAGCGATAATTACGGACTTCGGTTCTGCTCGCGCTGTGGGTTTAGTAGAGGATGACGGGGCAGAAGGTGTCCGCGCGGCCAAGCCGGCTTCAACATCGTCCCCAGCTCCAACGGGAGCACAGAATGCGGAGGCACTGTCAGCGGAGATTGCTCCGTCCGGAGAGTTCATCACAATGACAGGACCAGCCTGGACTGTAAGGTGGGCAGCCCCCGAACTGTTGGACGGATATCTACCTGGTTTGGCCAGTGACGTTTGGGCACTGGGATGGATTTGTTGGGAGGTACATCAGAGCGGGCTGTAGAGAGCTCTAAGGGGTCGCTCACCGTAACTTTCGGCTGTTTCAGGCTGTCACGGGAAACTTTCCATTCGACAAGGAAGACGATACTGCTGTCGTCCTCCGCATAGCGAAAGGGGACCTTCCAACCATTGAAAATGACGATCAACTCAAGCAACTTAAAATGCTATGCAGTCTCATGAGAGATTGTTGGAAGTTAGATATGAACGAGCGACCTACGGCTCTGCGATGCCAAAAAGTAGTTCAATGGATGGTAATATAACTTTTTTTCTTGTCGTTCTAGTATTCACGAATGCCTCTCGCAGGATCAGGCCGTGCCCTCACGCAGAGAAGGGAACAGTTCGTCCATAACTCGCTCTAGCGGCCTTTTAAGAGCACTTGGTCGGTTGCAACTGCGGAACGGCATGCACACCGAAGGTCGGGAGTTGTTCGGACAGTCGCTCAAGGTTGCTGAGTCCGTTGGAGATGAATATGGCCAAGCTGAGGCGCTTAGAGCAATTGGAGACACGTTATATCTGCAGGACGAATACTCGAAAGCCGAGGAGTCGTTCGTTCAGGCCCGCGACATCTACTTACGAATCGGCAAACAGCTCGGCTTTGCCCAATCGGTCA
>WSUI01000135.1:0-11630 GCA_019633595.1 Tulasnella sp. UAMH 9824 | reverse complement strand
GAAATCTACTCTCAAATCGGGGACCAGCGTGGCTTTGCCCAATCGGTCAAAGCTTTGGGGGACGTGCACCGCATGCGGACGGAGTATTCCAAGGCTGAGGAAGCATACATTCACGCCCGAGAAGTCCACTCTCAAATTGGGGATCAATTCGGCTTCGCCCAGTGTTCCGAGGGAATGGGACGTCTTCACTCAACTCGGGGAGAGTACGCGAAGGCTGCAGAGTCGTATGCGGAAGCGCAGCGAATCTATCACCGGATTGGAGACATGTACTCTTCGGCCAACATATCATGGTACCTGGCCTGGTTACATCGCGATCAAGCTCAGTACGAGGCCGCTGAACGCTTGGTCCGCGAAGCCTCCGCAATCTACGATGGGCTAGGTCTGACGCAAGATGCGAATGAGTGTGAAGAATTCCTCGAGGCAATTCGACAGTTGATGAAATAGCTATTTGCTGTTAGTATATATAGGCTTTATGCGTTGGGATAGATGCTTAACATCAAGGGTACTAATTCGACCCGAAGGTAGCCAAAGTAGTCGTCAGCCCAGTTTTGCTCTCCTAGGTGTCCTAGGTCGCCGAGAGGTACATATTTTGGGCTAAATCGGTGGTGTAGGTACTTTGCATCAAACATCAAGGTGCTAATTTACGGGTATCTACGGATTCAATGTGCAAAGACGCGTTGTGCGGACTCGGTTACCCCATAGTTTCTTGCAAGTTTTCATTTCGCTTGACGTCTCCTACGACAGGGGAGAAGAGGGTGCTAGGCGAGCGGTTAAAATAAGTTGAGAAGACGCGATCATCAGTCGGGCTTGGAGGCCCCAATGAGCAGCAGTAGCGTGGCCGGAATGGACATTGTAGGCAATCAGGTGCACACCGGACCCTAGCCAAAGTATCTGTCAACCCCGTTTGCTTTCCTAGGTGTCCCAAGTCGCCGGGAGGTACATATTTCAGGCTACATTGGAGGGATAGATACTTTACATCAAGGTACTAATTCACGGGTATCTACTAATTCAATTTACACAGACGCGTTTTCATCACGGTGCCTATTCGGCACCTGCACAGTTTTCTTGCAAGTTTTCATTTCGCTTCACGTGTCCTACGAAGAAAGTGGTAAGCAAGCGGGTCGAAACAAGATGAGAAGACGTTGCCCCATCTTACCAATTGATCGTCTTAGGGAACATCTCCACAGCGGAAGCCACGCTCCTCAACCGTTGCTCCATGACCGCGGCAGTCGCGTAGTTCGTCGCGGCTTGACACTCTTGACACGGACCAAGTGGCGAAGAAGGAGGGCTTTTGGCGCCCGGAGAGCGAAGGGAATAGTTGGGCAGCAGCAGCTTTCTGGTGGTGTCGACCTCTCGGGGAACCTTCCAAGCCAAAGGGATAGCCAGAGACGGCAAAACTTCCGCTATTTTGCGCTCGGGGAAAGGTGTTGCAAGGGCCTTGCGGGCGTTTTGCTGGAGTTCCGCGTGATCCTGAGCGGTCAAACCGGTATGGTTGGTGCAGCGGTAGGTGGCGAGCGGGAGGTCTTGAAGGAATCGGCCGAGAGCTTGTTCTCGGCGGAGGCGGAGATCCCAGAGCGCGGTAAGAGCGCCGACGTCTCCTGCGTGAGATAAGAGGTAGGCTTGAAGTTCCGGTTCCGTCAACTTGCGCTCGTATAGATAACGAGAAGCCAGTTCGGCCTTCTCTCTCCAACCCAGGCGCCATGCCAGGGCGTAAGATTCGAGGGGAGATTTTTGAACAGCCGTCTCCGTGAGGAAATCCTTGAGGAAAGGATACAGTCCTTTAGCGGGGACGAGGTATTTGTCGAACGCCTGGATGAGACCGAAAGCGACCGAGTACGACGTGATCTCCACAACGGGAGCCGGGTAGAAAAGCTTGAGCATTGACAAGAGGACGGATGAAGATTCCGAGACGTCGATGACTGGAATCTCGCCGGAACGCTGGGCATCGGGTCCTTGAGGGATTTCGAACATGTCGTCGAAGACCGGCGATGCCAGTGCAAGGATGGCCTTCAACGCCTTGTAGTGAACGCCGTCCGAGGACCTAAGAATAACGTCGCCTCTGCCGTCGGCATGGAATGGTGCCGGTCCGTAGGTGGTGCTCGACTGAGACAATGCTTCATCTGCTGCGGGTAGAATCATTCCTGTCAGCTTGTGCCTTCGCAAGGCATATTAATCCCGCACTCACATTGAGACATTGATTCGCTCAAGTGAGTGAGGTTAACGTGTAAGTTGATGAGTTTGAAGATCCCAACCGAGTTGGTGGGAGGGTATTAGGGATTCGGATAGGAGGACTTTGCGATCCGCAAGCGTGCTGTCTGGTAACTCAGCGGTCGGCGTACCCGTCTTCTTTATACGACTGCTACGTTCGGCCGCTGCTCCAGGATCGAAGCCGACAAGTTCCTTGCACCAGGAGCGAAGCCTTTGTTATCGGTTTTCATGAGTCAAAGAGCAGCGGGGGAGTCGGGAGCGGGAGAAAAGCCAACTCTTTTGCACAAGGGCAGAAGCCACGTGGCGTTGCCCCCATTTCAGGCACCCAATCGCAGCGACCGCATTTTCATCTCGTCCAGCACCGCCCACTGCGCCCAGACCCAAAAATTAAGCCACGACAAAAAGACGACGTCGACGTGTGCACAGCATCGAACCCCGTCAGGACCTGGTCTATAATGGGAAGCGAAAAGGCGAACCTGGGGAACTTGTGGTCCATCACCCTTCCACACCCCCTCAGCATTCGGCACGCTCTCTCTTGGCCATCATGGACATGTCCTCGCTCAAAGATTCCCTGAGGCGTACAAAGGAAAAGATGCTCAGGCCTTCGAGTCGCAGTGAGATCAAGGTGCAACCTCCAGTCACCCCACCCCCGGAGTACGACCAAACCGAGAAACTCGATTCGGAGCCGACCGACCCTCCCATCACCCTCGCTGTAATCGGCGCAGGTCAACGCGGAAAGGTCCGTTTTTTTCTGGTCCATCCCCCTCGGACTCATTGCACGGAAAGAGAGATTGACACACCTCTGCATTTTCCAGAGATACGCGTCGTACGCCCTCGCAAACCCAAAACTTTGCAAAGTTGTCGCCGTCGCCGAGCCCCGAGAGAAGACTCGCGAGATCTTCGCAAAGAACCATTCTATTCCGGAAACGGGCATCTTCACCTCCTACGATGACTTGCTTGCTGCGTCCCAAAAGTTGCGCGAAGAGACTGGAAAAAGGATCGCCGACGCGGTGGGTGGCTTGCTGGCTTCACGATCATTCACAGGTCAAGGCTAATCGCCGTGACAGTAGGTCATCGTCGCAGTCCAAGACAAGCTGCACGTTGAAGTCGTTCTTAAATGCGCAACCCAAGGATTTGACATTCTCTGCGAAAAACCGATGGCAACTACTCCCGAGGACTGCATCGCGATGGCGGACGCGGTTGCAAACGCGAAGATTATTTTCGGCATGGGTCATGGTAAGGATCTCCAAATTGATAACACCTCGATATCCTGTCGTATTGACGTCTCACATCGCAGTGCTGCGATACTCGCCATACAACCACCGACTCGTCGAGACCATCCGCTCTGGGGAACTCGGCCAGCTCATCAACGTCGTTCAGATCGAACCCGTCGGGCACCAACATTTTGCGCACTCGTATGTTCGAGGAAATTGGGCGAAGGAAGCCGATTCGAGCTTCAGTCTCATGACTAAAAGTTGCCAGTGAGCGTGCTCACCGTCGGAAGGTTGAACGGCGGCATGCTAAATCGTGTTTTGCAGTGACATGGACATTGTCTGCCACTACCTTTACCCAGCAACTCCTTTGAGAGTCTCTTCTTTCGGTTCTTTGACGCATTTCAAGAAGTCGGCAAAACCCGCTGAGGCCGGTGACGCGACCAGGTAAGATCCGTTCATGCGATTTGTAAACTTCCCTCCATGCTAATCGCTTTTGCCTGTACCCCAGATGCTTAGAATGTCCTATGGAGCGTCAATGCCCTTACTCGGCTAAGAGAAGTACGTCCATCATTAGCAATCCTCATCCAGTAACTCCTAACCGAGCACGCTTCGTTCTGCTTAGTCTACCTCGAACCCGTCAGCAACGGCTGCCTCGGCTGGCCAGCCTCCGTTCTGACCGACGGACCACCTGACATCGAGAGTATTACTCACGCGCTCAAGACTGGTCCATACGGAAAATGTGTTTATGAAAGCGATAACGATGTGGCAGATCACCAGGTGCGACTTGAACCTCCCAAACTTCGTCGTTTTCTATGACCCTGCAATCCGTGCTCACCCTGCCTACCTCCCGACAACTAGGTCGTAAACCTCGAGTTCTCCACCGGCGCGACGGTCAGCTTGACCATGGTCGCGTTCTCGACCTTGATCTGCGACAGGCAAACCCGCTTACACTTCACTCACGGCGAAATCGTCGGCGACATGTACACATTGATCATCACGAACTTCAAGTACCCCCCAGGCCATCCTTCTAGGACCACCCGCGTCACGCCCAAGATCGAAGATGGAGGGCATGGTGGTGGGGACCTGGGCTTGATTCGGGCTTTCGTCAAGGGCGTTAGGGAGAGAGATCAAAGCGCGCTCGGGACCGACGTGCAGGAAGTGTTGAGGAGCCACCTGATCGTTTTCGCTGCGGAAAAAGGTAGAAGGGAGGGGAAAGTTGTGGGTGTCGATGAATTCGAAGCCGAGGTGAGGAAGAGGATTCAGGAAAAGGTCGAGAAGGTGGCTACTTCAAGCGAAGGATACTCGGCTGCAGCGCCACAGGAATGAACGACAACGAAAAGTTGTATGTATGGGTTGTACATTGTGATTACAGATAAAAGTTTCGCTTCTTGAAGTCCATGCGAGGCTGTAGTGAGAATGGTGGTCAGGACAATGGTCGAAGAGGGGCAGTGTAGTGGAAAAGCGTACATTCCAAGCCCACGCAAACTCCTCCCCTTTTCTCGCTTCTTTCTTTCCATCTCTCTTAACCTCCTTCTCTTCTTTTACCGACTTCTCCGCTTCTTCGTCCTCTCCACCGCTGTTGTCCTCATCCTCTGCGTTTGCGCCCTCTTCAGCGATGTGGGCATACTGCTGTTCAGGTTCCTCATCCTCTTTGGCCAGCTCCAATGGCTTCATCGGAGCACCCAGAGGATTATTCGAAGGCAGACCGGTCTTAAGGCTCCGTAACTTGAGTGTGAAGCGAGGCCCTATTTCTTGGAGGGCAGTTCGGTCGGTAGACTTAAACATATAACTATTAAACGATATGGGTTAGAGAGTAACCCCCCAACTATAGGTGTGACTGTGACTTACCGGTGTCGCCGGAAGAACAAGAAGTCTCGTTGATTATGCAGCGTGACGACCTGTCTACCTTCAAACTCTGGCATGGGCGGGAAAAGAGTTTGGAACATCCTTCCAACCGTATGACCGAGTCGAGTGACGAAGTTGTTGAGCACGAGTTCCGGGTAGTGAGGACTCGCGCGGGCGTGTCCGTATATTTCCTGGGTGAGCTCGACGGAGGTGAGTTTGAAGTACGCTGTAGGGCCAGAAGGAAGATGGACGATGGTCACGGCGTCTGAAAGAGGGCATGTCAGCCGGATTTCAGAGCTAGGGAGACGAGATATTACGCTCACTAGGTTTATGGTGGTCCTCGTTAACGACAATCAACGAACTGTACCCTCTCTTCACCGCCCACCCAGCCACCGTTCCTAGCGGTGGAGCATTGCACCTAAAGCCCCTTTTCCTCCTCTTGAAGAACTGCGCTCCCGGGAACACCCCAACCAATTCGTCGCAGAACGCCCATGTTGGCGCGGTAGCGTGAGGTGAAGTGGTAATCAAGACTTTCGGCGGTTCAGAGGGATCACGCTCGGAGTCCGGGTCGAAATAAGCTGCGAATGGATCGTTCGCGATGTCTGCGGCGTGTTCGGGGTCCATGAACCCGGCAGGGGCCGCTGGGGGGTTGGGGTCTTGGTCTTGCGGGAGCTTTGAGCCTGATGGTTCGGATGAATCTGCTGCATTGGGGTCTTTGATGGATGGCGTTGATTTGGAGCGAGTGGCAAATTCAGCTGGTATAGCTGATTTGGGATGAAGTCCGGAGGGAATGGTAACCATGGAGGGGTCGTAAGCGCGCGTGTTGTCGATCGTCATTGGGACATTCTCTGCTTGTCGTTTCTTGAAGTGGAGACGTGATGAGCAACACAGATAAAATGTTTACTATGCATTGTATGTCTTACCTTCTTGAGTTCAGGATTCTTCTTTTCCAGCTTCCGCCGCTCCATTCTCTCCTTGAACTTGGCAGCGGTCTTCGCCCGCTTCTCCGCTCGCACTCGCTCGATACGAGTAAACCTGTTCTCTCTCTTCTTCTTTCCTTGCACCATGATTGAAGAGACGTGTAGCTCGAGTTGGCAGCCGCGGAGAAGGTCAGAGAGTGGGCGAGGAAAATCTCTGAGGCTGTTTGTTAATGTTTGCTTTGCGCGTTTCCCGATGCCCCGGCTGGACTAGTGTTCCTGGTACGATTTGCTGTCCATCCTCTCTCCCACCTAGCCTTGTCTAGTCCTTACCTCTGCTCAACAGCAGCCGACTTTCAACCATTATCGTCGTGCGTAGCGTTCTGCTCCCCTTTTTGCTCAAAACTCCGCGTTCTGTTACCCGGTTCTACGAAGTCTTTCCTCTCCCTCGTTTCGAACTCTCATCTTTGTACGCGTCCTTGTATTTTCTCTCCCATGTCCGCCCTTGAAAATATTTATTCCACTAGGTTACTTCGCACCCGTGCAATTCTCCGCGGCCTTCGAAGAGGACGTGATCAGCGCCTGCGCCGCACACAAGCGAAACAACTGGCAGGCAGCCAGTTATCACTGTTGCCTTGTCGTCCGGGCTTCTTCGTCAAATACGGCAGCTACTCGTCGGCTTACCCTGCATACCTCACGCAGGTCTTCTTGGCCAACGCCGCCAAGGCCGTGCCCGAGGTCCATGTGCCTGAGGTCCACCACTTCTTCTACCGAGACAAGGGGATGGCGTACGTAGTCATGGAGAACATTCAGCTGATTGACGTTCGGACCGAGGAACTTGTCCAAAAGACGGCGTATGCGGTTAAATGGATGCGTGATGTGAAAGCTCCGAACGAGGGCGTCCTCGGCCCTCTAGGATCGGGTCGTGCCTATCACGTGCTTTTCAAGGACCGCAAGGCGCCTCTGGACTTTACGGGCGTCAAGGCTGTAGAGCGTTTCTTGAACAAGGTACGTCCCTGTCACTCGTGGTACCCCCGGTGGCTTTCTTGCCTCTTTTCCTGTTCCCTCTCTTTTCTTTCCCGGCTCACGAATCCCATTCTACTAGGCTGTCGCGTGTGTCCGGCAGTATTCCAGAAGGCCAATCGAAGACATTAGCTTTGATGGTGAGCAGCTGGTCCTCACCCAGTCCGACGTGAACCGGGGAAACTTCGGCGTCGACTCTCGCGGACTATACCCTGTTGCTCACCACCGACTTCGCTGCCGCCGTTGCGAAGGCCCTTGGCACGCGCAGGTCACCCAACCTGGATTCGATGGGTAGAGTGAGGGGTCTTTTGGCCATCTCGGCTCCATCTGATCTTGGTACGTTAACCTTGATTTTATCGAGTCCCTTAATGACTGCTTTCCACAGGTTTAGACGACGACGGCAGCCCAAAGCCGCGCCAACAGACCCCTCAGTCCGTTGCTCTACAACCCTCAAGCCAATAACGGTGAGTCACTATATCTACTGCGATGTTCCGAGAAATAAGTGATGAATCTCATGTGAAAATCAGCCTTTACCGTAAAGATAGTGCTTCTCTTCTCTTCTACAGTATTATATTGTTTTTATTTGTCTTATACCCGAGTCGGTATCATAGTCTGCAGGGATTTCGGTAGACAACGAAATTCAACTTGGTCTTTACTACGCATCTGGGTATTTGAATGGCTCAACTCGAGGCATAGCTTATCTGGGGATAAACGAGGGACTATGTCCTACGCACCCCTCTGACTTTTCGACCCCGTCGTTTGCTTGCAACCGACGTTAAGGTGGACGAAACATTTAAGCTTTTCTAAAGGACGAGTCAGGACCCTTCGCTGAAACTCTGCTTGCAGACTTGCTTGTTTGTCCCCTTTGAGTGGCTCGTCCTTTGCAAGTGATAACGGTGGTTGGCGAACCAAAGGCGACACTGCAGCCACTTGCACTGAAGCCAACAGGGTGAACGGCAACTCCGTGGACATCGCCAAATATTCGAAAGACGTTGACACAGATGCCTTATTAAGCGTTTTCACTTCCAGAACTGCCCGCGGGATCTGTTGATCTAGAGCGCTTTTTCTTGTTAGGGCAGAATGATATGGCCGACCAGAGGACAAATGCGGGGGAAGCTTAGAGCGGGAGCAATGCTATTGGTTGAGACTTGCTTACAGAGCGATTTTGTTTTCTAAACAGACGAACTGGGCAAGGAGGAATCCCATAAAGGCGGTGCACCCCAACAATCGCCGTGCATGACCGCATGTTCGATCTGGTTGACATGCGGCCGTGCTTCACACAGCCCGCAACCACACTCTGCTCTAACAGAGAAACCCTCCGTTGGGACGTAGCATACCTGGATCTTGGTACCGACAAGCCGGAGCCCTAGTACGTGGGCCGTACAACCCCCTTACGGACTATAATCCCTCAAGGCAATCGATCTCGTCGCTTCTATTGAGAATTTGGGGCTCCAATAAACTCTTAAACGTGCGACAGCAATATCCCGAGTCCGCACATTGTGCATGTAGTCATCCACCGAATAGTTAAAAGCTTACACCCGATCCTCAGAAGCCCATCCATAACACGAGAATTCCCCGTCTCGCCCCCACTATTCTCTTCTGCTCTCTCACTCTTGGAAATCCTCTATTCTCTGACCATTCTTCATCGTGTTTGCACGTTCTCATGACGGACACTACGGCATGTACACCCCAGTTGATGGAGGAGTCAAATCTAGAAAAGGCTGTGAGTACCTGATTCGCGACTTACGGAAATGGCAGCTGAAACAGTCATTGGAAGCGAGCAATTCTCAACGGGATGTCCCATTACCGAATTGACCCCATCAGAATCAAAATGACAGATGCTACACCACGCCATAAGGGTGGCCAAGGTATTGTCGCCGTTGGATCTCTCAGTCTCCCTGAAGCAGCCAAGGAATTGGGGTTTCGGTCGAAAGCAATTGTAGAGAAGGCTGGGCAGCCCCGTCAAGAATTTAAGAAGGTCTATAAGGTGGGAGAAAGGCCCGAGAATTGGCCGCCTGAGATGGATGTGGTGGGAGAGATGATTAGAATGCCTCACGAAACAATCGATGATTGGTGCCCCGAGATGAAAGTGGCTGTAAAGATGCTTGTATGGAATCATGATGACACCGAAGAGTCGACCAAGTTCTTCAAGGTAAATTCTTCCCTGGCCCCTTTCTCCCTTTCCCCAGTCCAATCTAAAGGTTCTTCATAAGTCCTTCGTCCACGAGCTCAGTCTAATGACAGAGCTTTCTCATCCCAACATTGTTCAACTCGTCGGCTTTGTGGAAGACATGGAGAAAGGCGATGTTTGGATGGTTTTACCTTGGGAAACTAACGGAAATATCCGAGAATTTTTACAGTCGGGGGAATGGGACATCCCTGAGCGCCTTTCTCTGGTGAGTTTCACCTACAGTTCTGTAGAGCGGTATATCCCAAGATTCATTGGCTCCTTAGATCCAAGATGCGGCAAGGGGGCTGGAGTACTTACATAGCCGCCAACCCCCGATTTGCCATGGCGACCTCAAGTCCGTGAGTCCAGATGGCTGCCGGTTTCAGAGCATTTGACTTAATACGGCCGCAATTTAGCTCAACATTCTTGTTAACTCCTCTTACCGCGCGGTTATCACTGACTTCGGGTCAGCACGTATTAGACGACACCTTGCATCAGGGCAGAGAGAGAATCGGTCGGATTTGCCTTCTGGAGCATTGGTCAATGACGGCAGAGCTGCAGGGTGGACCTCACCAGAGGTCAATTTCAACCCTTCCACCCAGGAGCTTACCTTAACTGGACCCGGGTATTCTCTTCGATGGACGGCTCCAGAGGTGTTGGCCGGTGAGGAGCAGGATTTGCCGAGCGATATATGGGCTATGGGATGGATCTGCTGGGAAGTGAGTACACTGCAGGTTAACTGATGTTCGGCCTCTCGTTGCTTATATCCACGGCGACATCTCAGATCGTAACCGGTAGACTTCCATTTGACGAATTGGAGCAAGTGGGAAGCATCATAGCGCGCACGATCACAGGGAAATTGCCAGAGGTCCGGAAGAATATCGACCTGTCTCATGTTCTCAAGGTTTGCAGTCTAATGTCAGAGTGTTGGATGTTCGAACCAGCCAAGCGGATAGATGCCTCTGCTTTTCAACGAAGGGTTCTCATGACGGTGAGTGCTCTGATGTAGTGTGTTAATTAGCTTCGGTTCCCGGACTAAGTACTCTCTTTAAGCCTTCCACGATTCCTTCAGGCTCTGCGTCTGGCGGCCAGAAAACTCGATCTGTTCGCCTTCTCATGGAGCTGGGGCAAATGTATGGTCTCCAGGGCAACTATTCAGAGGCCGCGTCCTACCACCAGTTGGCTGTAAGCGTTGCAACCCGAACAAAGGATGATGCAGCGAAGGGGGATGCCTTGCATCGCCTGGCGAATATCTATTCTCTTCAGTCAAAGCAGGAGGAGGCGGAACAGACATTAATTGAGGCCCGCGATATCCACTCTCGAATTGGCAACGATCACGGCGTCGCACAGGCGTTGAACAGTCTGGGACAGATTTATCGGACTCAATCAAAGTATCCTGAGGCAGAGGAAACACTGGCGGAAGCCTATGAGATCCACTCTCGTATTGGCAACAATCTAGGTGTCGCACAAGCGTTAAGCAATCTAGGATACATTCATAGGGCTCGTTCAATGAATCAGGAGGCGGAGAAGGCGTTCACAAAAGCCTACGAGATGCATTCTCACGTTGGCGACGATCTAGGTGCTGCAAACGCGCTACAGGGTCTGGGGGAAATTTACCTGGCCCAGTCAAAGCACGGGGAAGCGGAGGAGGCGTTAATAAAGGCCCGTGAGATGCAATCTCGCATCGGCAACCCTACGGGTGTAGCGAACGCGTTGAACGCTCTAGGACAGATTTACCAGGCTCAGTCAAAGCATTGTGAAGCGGAGAAAGCGTTGAAGGAAGCCCACGAAATACACTCTCAAATCGGCAACCCTAGGGGCGCCGCATACGCGTTGGACGGTCTGGGCGACATTTACCGGGTTCAGTCAAAGCATCTTGAAGCAGAGAAGGCGTTGACGGAAGCTCACGAAATACATTCCCAAATCGGTAACCAGGGGGGTGCCGCAGGCGCGTTGAACGGTCTGGGAGAGATTTACCTGGTTCAGTCAAAGCATCGAGAAGCAGAGAAGGCGCTGAAGGAAGCCCACGAGATGTACTCTCGAATCGGCAACCAACGGGGTGCCGCAGACGCGTTCGGCAGTCTGGCACGGCTATATCTGGCTCAGTCAAAGCATCGAGAAGCGGAGAAGACGTTCATGGAAGCCCGCGAGATGCACTCTCGCATCGGCAACCCTATGGGTGATGCAAACGCGTTGCGAGGTCTGGGAGGGATTTACCGGGTTCAGTCAAAGCAGCGTGAAGCGGAGAAGGCG
>WSUI01000134.1:17406-55829 GCA_019633595.1 Tulasnella sp. UAMH 9824 | reverse complement strand
CAGGGACTGACCCTCACACGTCCGGTTTTCTCGCACGGCCAGCTGTATACCGCCCTCTCCCGCCTTCAAAATAGATCCGCAGGTAGAGTCCGACTCGCGCCGGGTGAATTATCAACCAGGAATGTAACATATCACGAGCTTCTCCTGTAGCCGAGTCTTATTTTTTTTAGTATTTTTATATCATTTTTATTTTCCCTTATCGTAGCGCAGCGCTACTTGTAAATATATGGAATTTCTTGTCGTTTCCCTCCCCAAGGAGAGTGGAGTCGTGGTTTATTTTTGTTAAGTGGCGCACAAGTACCCTGATGGCGCCGATCGAGGGCGCCGATCGGGAAAACTTTAGCGTCGGCCTCTCCGGCGCCCGGGACTCAGCCACAGCTGAGACTCTCGGCGGCCTCGAAAACGATTTGCATGCTTTTTGTTATTGCCGAGCCAAGGGTAATGACAACGAATCAAATATGTATAGTGTATAAGGATAATACAAAAGTGGTGTTAGTACCAATAGCATAGTGCACAAACATCGAGTCGCGACTCGCATTCCAGTGGCCCTTCACTATATAATTGCCCCGTTGGTGGAGTCCCATAAGACTCGAGAGCAAGCACGCTGCTCAATCTGGGGGGCGGGGGGGAGGTGTTAAGTTGAGGCAAGATCGCTGGCGGAGACCGTGCCCGAACCACGATCAAGGGCCATTGCTTCTCCAAGTTCGGTCTCATCTCTCCCCCAACCGCCGCCTTCGTCCGCCAGATCGAACGTGGCTGGACGGAACGCTCCAACAGTTCCCGCAGTTCCTTCAGTTTCGGCGTGACGCGTACCGCGGGTCTGCGTTGCCAATGGGTTTCGGCTGCGAGAGAAATACGCGGCTCGAAGGTTGAGGAGAAAGCGAGGTGTGCAAATCGTCATAATGGCTTGAGTCGCTCTGAGTAGAACTGTGGTCAGCGCTACCTGAGAACAATCCTTGAAGATTACCTACGGTGTTCCGACCAGGGCCAGCATCCCCTATAAGAGATGGCAGACAAGGTGTCAGTCGCTCCAGCCCGGAGAAGGCCTAACCTCCACTAACCTTTCCTGTCATCGCGGCCAAGGCATTTAAAAGTAAAAATACCGCCAAGAGAACGTACCAAAGTAGCGAGTCTCGTATCAAGATGGTAAGGATGTTAGGGGGCTTCGTCCCAGCAACTCTCCAGTGAGAATATGCTGAACCCACTGCAAGGCTGCACAGGCAGGTCTCGAAAACCAGAGCTGAAAGGTTGTCGAAGCCACAGCGAAGTATGTAAGCTGGGAAAGGTGCGGTGTCCGGAATGAAAAGCACTCACTCATGGACCAAAAGGCCTTACATAGTGGCGGGTGTTGGCTCAGGGACGAGCACCCAGTTGCCGGCGCCGGTAGAGAGACCACTGCCCATAAACGTACAGAGAAACATGACGGCAGAAGGGCGTTTAGCTCCAGGACATAAAAGTCGGGAGTTATAAAGGGAATGGTGCTTACTTATGAAGTCACGAGCATCCATAAAGAATACTGTGGACATGGTAATGAGCTCGATTACAAATAAGGCGGTGCCTATTGTCACGATCTTGAACGAGCGAGAATACCTGGTATATGCCGACGGCCCGTCAGTGGTCCACGATGAGGGTTATTGGGTCGAACTCACATCACGTGGACCCTCAACAGAAGAGTACCTTGCACTGCGCCCATTTGAGCCAGTAGCGTTGCACCCCATAAGTAAAAATAAACGCGGCAGAAGTCGGCGGACAAATTGTGTTGCGTAAACACAGCGACGTTCCACTGATTAACCCCGAGGGAAAATTTGAGACCCAAGGTATGCAATGGTGAGTGAGGGGAGAAACCCTAAGGAGCGAACTTACTGTGGCGAGGGCAAGTGGGTAATATCTAGTAATCCCGTAAAGCAATTTCGACTGCCGCCTAACTGAACTTCGTAACTAGAGAAAGAAAAGGCAAACGGGTTCAAATAAATACACCAAATGATAGTATAGCCTGGTCCGTTGTATCTTACCCATACGAGATTAATCTAAAAGCGTTCATGATACCGACCGGCATCCAATCCGTTAGAAGATCTGCTCAGAGAAATCGGCTCAGAGACCAACCTCTTGCTCCAATGTTAAGAGCCAGTCATACACTATCCAAGCGTATCCTGCGACTGTCAGGCAGACGGAAAACTCTTTTCAGGTGCGAAGTTCCTGTTTAACCATCGCGAGCAACGACTCACCCCAAAGATACCGATACGTGGCTGATGTCGTGAAAGCTTGAATCAAGGCTTCCGACGGTTCGGGCATCGATTCGGGTTGGAATGAATGGTTAGACCGCAGTCCAGTCGTTCGGCGTTCTTACACGGGTACGAGCACTGCGCTAAGACTTGAGCTCCGGGAGCTACTAAACAACTGAATGGCGAGGAGTAGAGTAGAACGAGCGGTGGAGTGAAGTGAGGGGGATTAGAGCGAGGTGGTTAAGTAAAGCAGAAAAAAAGTGCCGGTGGCTTGGCCGAAGGCGTAGGATTGTCCGAACATCCCCCTAAAGCATGTTCCGCCCTCCGCCGGGACAATCAAACGTGACCGAAAACCTCAAATTCCGATGGATATGCCACCGCTTCCCTCGCACACGTGATACCTAGCACGCCAATCAGAAACATACGCTCAAAGAATTGGTACCCACCGCAGCACCAGACCACCGTCCTCCGCCACACCTGACTTCAAAAACAAGGAAAACTGATGATGCTCAAGTTCCAAAACCCTCCAAGTAGCGAAGCTGGGTCGTCAGTAGTAGTTTTGTGCCAGAGCTGACCTCAGGCTCGGGCCAGCTCGAGCTCGGCTTTCCCAAGTCCGTTTGCTGGACTCGAGCACATCGGAGCCTCAGGGACCCTTTCTTTTAAGATTGGTCCCTTTACGAGGATCGACGGCCAAGCGGGGTGAGAGCTCTATATCTCCCTTTTTGGGAATTATTATGCCGGGCTCGAGCCCAGCTGTGGCTCGGCTTGAACCGAACGCTGCCGACGGAGCTTGAGCCGATGCCCAGAGCTAGGTTGGGCTTAAGCTTGCCCAAGCCCGGCCCGGCCCACTCTGCCCAATTCTAGTAGGGTAAGTGGTGTCAGCGGACGAGAAGAACAGAATAATTAATTATTTCAATTCGCCAGCCGAGAAGGATTCTTGTTTCTACTATACCGAGGAGAATCGATGAAATCGAATTGAATCCTCCCTTTCATACTCATTCTCCGTTTATCTCAAAGGGACCCTCTCCTTTTTGGCTAGTCAAAGTGGGAGGGAATTAATATTAGAGTTAGCGTGTCTCCACGGACAACCCCGAGTCGTGCACCGGCTCATCTGTTCTCCCCTATTGCACTCCCCGAAGTTCGAGGAAATAATACAACCAAGCACACACGGACCTTTACAGAGGCGGTTAGCAACTCAACCGTCCCGCATACCGTTATCTGGTCACCAGCCAACTGGCCGGCGTCGCATAGGATCGAATCGGAGCATTAACAAGAGTCCTCCCTAATGCTCCATAAACAAAATAAGATAGTGAAAACGAATTCAAAATGTATAAAGCTAGACTGAATAGTGTCGTTAACGTCGATAGCTCAGTATAGGGAGCATTATATTGCATCTGAATTCGAACCGTGTGCGGTAGGATACATAGGCTTGTAGAGAGTGCGCCGGTTCCGACATCAGGCGTGGAGAATTCGGGTCCTTCGGCACTCTAGACTCCGGCTCGCTAAGACCCGCAGGACTTAAGGCTGCTGTCGAGAAACAAGTTGTTTCTTCATGCTGAGGAATAAGCTCAAGCAGCATGGCTAGGGGAGGGGCTCGCCGATTGCAGCTCGAGACCACTCTTCGTCCGAATTCCCATCTCGATAGGGCCTGATTCGTTTCCTACCCTATCGTCGTCTTCCTCGTTCAGGTTAGGCGTGGTTTGGCGGAAGACTCCAACCGTTCCCGCAGTTCCTTCCGTTTCGCTGTACCGCATACTGCGGTTGCAGCCCGTTCGCGTTGACGGTACATTTCGTGTGGACGCAAAATAAGAGGCTCGGAGGTTGAGGAGGAAGCGAGGAACACCAATCGTCACTATTGTTTGAATTGCTCTGGTGGTTTTTAGCAAACGGTCGCAGTTAGCGTTGCCTAAGAGCAATCCTTGACCAGTACCTACGGTATTCCAACCAGAGCAAGCATCCCCTTAGAATAGCAGAAAGGATATCAGTCACTCCCAGTTTGTGCGCGGCCAGTCTCACTCACAGTTCCGGTCATAAAGGCCACGGCATTCAAAAACAAACACGCTGCTAAGCAGATGTACCAAAGTAGCGAGTCTCGTATCAAGATGGTCACGATACTAGGTCTCGTTCCGCCAACCCCCCAGTGAAAATATACTGAGCGCAATGCAAGGATGCACAGAAAGGTTTCGAATACCAGAGCTAGGGGATGTTTTGAGTCACGAGGATGAGGGTGAGTTGGGCAACAGTGCACTATCAGGAGCGCCAGCAAGTTCGCTTACTTATGCACCAGTAGGCCTTCGCCAGCGCTGGATGTTGGCTCGAGCCTGAGCATCCAGTGGCTGGGGCAGGTAGGGAGACTACTACTTGGCAAAGGCACAGAGAGTATGGCAAGAGGATCGCCGTTGGCTCCAGGAGTAGAGAGAGGCAGATATGCGGGAAATGGCGCTCACATACGAAATCATGAGCGTCGATGAACTACATCGTGGCCATAGCAACGAACTGTATTGCAAATAAGGTAATTCCGGTAACCAATATTTTGAGTGAGCGATGATACCTATACGGGCGTGTCAGTTCCCTCCATGAGGGATAAATGGTCCAACGTACATCACATATATTCGCAACATGAGAGCACCCTGTGCTACACACATTTGAGCCAGACTAGCCGCGCCCCATAAGTAATAATAAACGCGACAAAATAGCGCGCTCCAATTGCTTTGCATAAATACAACAACACTCCACTGATGTCCCATGAGGATAGTAAGCGGAGACCCATGTTATCATATAGCGAATGGTGGAAGAAAGGAGGGGGATAAGGACGTACTGTGAAGGTGACAAGTCCGTTATACCTCGCAAGACTATAGAGAAGTTTTGACTGCCAACTCCTAGACCTTCGTAGCTAAAGAAAGGAAAGGAAAGTTCCCAGGTTAATCCAGATACCAGGCACCTGAGCCATCGCACCCCGCGGTGCATCCTCTCTCACCCATACAAGGTCAATCTAAGCGAGTTACGGGGCAGTGACACCGGTCGGCATCCAATCAGTTAGGAGATCGCCCGAGAAAGTTGCTCAGAGACTAACCTCTTGGCCCAATGTTATGAGCCAGTCATACAATACCCAAGCATATCCTGCGACTGTTGGGTAAACGGGATTCTCATTTCAGCTGCGGTCGGGTTCCGGCATGAGCATCGCGAAAGCTACTCACCGAAGAGATATCGACCTGTAGCTGATATCGCGAAAGCTTGAAGTAAGGCTTCCGAAGGATCAGAGATTGTTTCGGATTGAAATGGACTGTGTAGACCCAAATCGCCGCTCCAGTCCGAGCGTTCGTCGTTCATACGCGGAGCAAATCGGACGTCCCCACTACTCCGAGACTTGGAGCTCCGGAAGCTACTACACGTCTAAAAGGCGAAGAACGGAGAGAAATATCAAACGGGAGAGGTGGGAGAGAATAGATGAGCGATGTTGAAGCGGAAAAAGGTGCGGTGGCTTGAGCCTCACCGAAGACGAATTTGCACTGTTTGCACAAGCATCCCCTTCTGGAAAACCATGCTCCGTTCCCTTGGAATGGCCACCAAAGGCGTGACCGAACGCCTCTCACGAAGCTGTTGCCGTTTCTCACGTGAGTTCATCCAGCACATATATCAGTTCCGCTGTCACTGAAAGACTCGAAGACTTCCTGTAGCCTTTCTGAAATAATGAGTCAACTCGACTCGACACTGAGATACTACTTACTCGGGTAACGGGACCCAGTTCGAACCCTACAGATATGAGGAGCCACCTTATTAAATAATAATAATAACGCGAATTCAAGATCCGACCCTTATGATCGACCTGTAATGAAGTACCCAGAGGCTGAAGGGAGCTTCTCAAAGATTTCCCTCGCTTTATTCTAGGGTGCTTTTGATGAAAGACAACTAGGGAATCTGAGAGATGATGGAAGGTGCGGACGAGTGGTGCAACGTATGGAAACTGTTGACCGGACAACCCCTCTCACGGAACCGCTCATCAACGTCGACCGTCGCCGTCATGAGGCGGCAATCATGTGTGATGCTCTCAAATTTATCGACCCACCTTTTGCATCCCTGACCAGCACCCTCCCCATCAGACGGACGGCGACCGATGGACGTAATGGCGTCATTTATTCACTATCAGGGGGTCAAAATTCGTATTCTATGCTCATCCAAGCCATCCCTCCCCTCGAGCAGGTGTTTAGCGTGGATTCGATATACAGAGCGATATACAGAATTTTAATAACGATAAGATAAATAGTGTCGTTGACGTCGATTACTTAGGATAGAGGGCATTACATCGCGTCTGAATTGGAGTCTTCTAGATTTGAGTGCGCCCGGCTCGAACAAATTCGGTGCGGAGACTAAAGATCCTCACCAAGCCCGGCTCGCGGAGCCAGCTGTACAGCATCAGGCTCTCCCTTGGGCTTCGGGGGTACGTTGAAGAATCACCGGGGATGGAGACAGCAGCCGATCAAACTTCCACGCCACTATTCGCCCGAATTCCCATTTCAATAGAGCCCGACTCGTTTCCTCCCCTGTCATCGCCTTCGTCCTTCAGGTCGGATATGGCCGGACGGAACACTCCGACAGTTCCTTCGGTTTCGCGATGGCGCATGCTGCGCGTGAAGCCCGTCAATGGTTCATTTCGTGTGGACGAGAAGTAAGCGGCTCGGAGGTTGAGGAGGAAGCGAGGTCCACCGATCGTCACTATGGTCTGCACCGCTCTGTGTGGTTATCGGCAAATGACTGGTTAGCATTGTTTAGTATCGATCCCTGAGGAGTACTTACGGCGTTCCGAGCAGAGCCAGTATCCCCTACAAATAGCGGAGAAGGTATCAGTCGCTCCGACTCTGCGGGTAGTCAATCTCACTAACCGTGTCGGTCATAAATGCCACAGCATTTAAAAGTAAACACCCTGCTAAGCAGATGTACCAAAATAGTGAGTCCCGTATCAGGATGGTTAGGAGATTGGGAGGTCTTGGTCCAGCAGCTCTCCAGTGAGAATATGCTGAGACCATTGCGAGGGTGCACATATAGGTTTCCAACGACAGACCTGCAAGATTTTTTACATTACAGCGCAGCGAGTAAGCCGGACAAAGCTGCACTGTCACAGATTGAAAGCAGGTTCGCTTACCTATGCACCAATAGACCGTTGTCAGGGTGGAGTGTTTGCTCAGAGCCGCGCATCCGGTGGCCGGCGCAGGTGGGGACGCTACTACTCGTTAAAGGAAAGAGAAATATGACAGGGCGGATTAGCTGCAGGAAGTAGAAGGCTGCTGTGGAGGGAATGGCGCTCACTTATGTAATCGCGCGCGTTTATAAAGTATATCGTGCCCATGGTAGCGAGCTCGATTACAAACAAGGTCATGCTGATTGCCATGATCTTGAACGAGCGGTCATACCTGAAAAGCCACGTACAGCGCGTCAGCTTCCCTCGATGAGGGATGAACGGCTTGGCTCACATCACATATACCCTCAACAAGAGAGCACCCTGCACCGCACTCATTTGAGCCAGACCAGTCCCTCCCCACAAGTAAAAGTAGACGCGACAGAAATCCGCGGTCAAATCACTTTGCATGAACACGATGACGTTGCCCTTAGATGCCACAGGAGCAGCATTCAAGATATCCAAGTCGTAAACCAATGACCAGCGCAGAACGCTTGGAAAAAAAAAAGAGGACGTACTATGATGAGGGCCAGCCCGTAATATCTGCTAAACCCGTAAAAAAATTTCGACTGCCACCCTCCAGTCCTTCGCGACTGGAGAATAAAAGTTAGTCTATGCACTAGCTCGCCTGGAAGATAACGAAGCGTGTCGCATCGCGCCTCACCCATACAAGATCAATCTAATAGAATTTGTTGAGTAGGGGAGCCGACCAGGATCCGATTGGTGAGAAGATCTGCCCGAAAAGGATCTGCTTCGAGACTAACCTCTTGGCCCAATGTTATGATCCAGTCATACAGTGCCCAAGCGCATCCCGCGGCTGCGAGGCGAATAGGAGGATACGAACTTGAATTCAGTGGGGGTCACATCGACCATCTTGTGAACGGCTCACCCCATACATATCGATACGTGGCTGATATCGCGAAAACTTCTTTCAAGACCGCCTCTGAAGGATCAGACATGATTTCGGCTTAAAATAGACGGTTAGACCCCAGTCGCTACCGTATTCCAGGAGTTTGTCGTTCACATGCGGAGCAATCCGGACGCAAGCACTAATCCGACACTTGAGGAGTTACTGTGAACGCCGATCAGTCGAGAAAAAGTGTCGATCGAGTGAGGTGGATGATGAACGAAACAGAAAAGCGTGGTGGCTTGGGACATCACTCATATTTGCGTTGTTTCCCCCTAAGCGTCAGGGTAAACTATGTTTCTGCAGTCTGAGTGACCCTTGATTTAACCGTATGAAGACATCGCCGCCAAAATTCAAACTCCGACCCTCGTGACCGGTGTGTATCTATTTTAGTGCAACCAACGGCGGCTTTTCAAAGATCACCTTCATGATTCTGTCTTCAAAGGCGTGATTCAGATTCTCATTTGACGATAGGAGCTAGGGGGGAAAATTAGAGATAAGGAAAGGACACAACCGAGTGGTGCAACCGATGGGAGGTGTCGTGCAGCTGGAACGCTGCGAGCTATCGTTGAAGCAGTCTCAAGCTAGTGACCACCGGGTGGGAGACGTCGTTTCAGTCGCGCCGGCAGTGTCATTCGATGGGTGATGATCGAAGACCGCTCCTGGGCCCTCTGGTAGAGGATGTTCCCGAATTGCCCATGGTCTAATGTCGTAAATAGGTGGCAAGTTGATATCTTTTCTTTTTTTCAATATAACAAAATCCTACATTTCCCTTTTGGTGGAGCGAACGTTCCTGAACGGCGACACCATCCACATTCGACAGACTGAGACCAACCTCCGAAAACTGACCAGAATAACGATTATGCCCTCAGGGCACTATTGAAACCGTTTTTACCCCTTTTCTTTTACCTTTTTTTCTTTTTCTGCTTTGTGCCGCGCCGGTCCCTCAAGAACGAATGGCAACGAAAATGAATTCAAATCAACAAAAATGTATAAAGATAAGATTAGTACTGGCGCTAATGTCCGGTAGCCCAGTCCACAGAGCATTATATTACGTCTGCGTCGGAAATGGTGGGCGGTGGCTGACAGAGTTTCGTCGAGGAGTGTGCTGGCTCTGACAAATCCGACACGGAGACTCCCGGTCCTTCAATATTGTCTGGTACGCGGAGCCCTATTGAACTTAAGCCCAATGTTGAGCAAGTTCGCTCCCTCTTCCCGTCTGGGGGAATAGGCTGAAGCCCAGTGGCTGAGGGGGAGACGCCAGCCTATCATCCAGGGTGTCGTTGTTCGCCCAAACCCCCATCCCAATAGAGCCTGCTTTGTCTCCTCCGCCATCGTCGTCTTCTTCCTTCATGTTGGACAAGGCTGGACTGAACACTCCGACGGTTCCTTCGGTTTCTGTGTAACCCGTGCTGCGCGAATAGCCCAGCCGCGTCGAGGTTGCGTTGCCCGTGGATGAGAAATAAGCGAGAGCCACCAGTCGTCGCTGTTGTTTGCATTGCTCTGTGCGGGTATTCGTAATTGACTGCGGTCAGCGTTAACCGGTGGGTAAAGTTAGAAGATCACCCTAGGTTATCCCAACCAAGGCGAGCATCCTCTAGAGGTACCATACAATCTATCCGTCACTTCGATCTCGTAGGTGGCCAATCTCACTAACCGATCCAATTATAAAGGCAAGGGCATTCAAAAACAAACACACTCTCAAGAAGATGTACCAAAGGAGCGAGTCTCGAATCAAGATGGTGAGGATATTGGGACGGCGTGTCCCGGGGTTTTTCCAATGTGAGTATGCTGAGAACAATGCAAGGATGCACATGTAAGTTTCGAAGACCAGACCTGGCAGATTTTCAAGCAAACAAGGAGCGGTTGAGTAACGTAGCAATCGGGTATAAGTAAGACTTTTGACTCACATGTGCACCAACAGGCCTTTACCATCGCTGGATGAGGGCTCAAAGCGGCGCACCCCGTCGCTGGCGCAGGTGAGGGAAGCACTGTTCGTTGAACGCACAGCCGTACCGTAATACAACCGAGAAGGAACAGGCCGATCATAATTATTGAGATGGGTCGGGGGTAGGAGGGAGAGGGGAAACGGTGCTTACGTATGAAATCATGAACGTCGACGAACTAAATTGTGACCATGGAGACAAGCTCAATCATAAACAAGGTGATACTGGTGGCCATGACCTTGAACGAGCGTTGATACTTGATATCCACGTACACCGTGTCAGGTGGGCTCGACGTGGGATCAAAAGGTTCAGCTCACATAACATATAACCTCAGCAGAAGAGCACCTTGCGCTGCACACATCTGACCCAGACCAGTTGCCCCCAACAAGTAGAAGTAGACGTGGCAGAACTCGACGCTCCAGTTGTTTTGCATGACCACGATAAAATTAAACTGATTTGACACAAGGGCAGCAAACAGAGACCCAAGTTACAAAAATGCAATATGTGGACGGAACGAGATGAAAACGACGTACTGTGATGGTGGCAAGTCCGTAATACCTAGTAAAACAGTAGAGGAATTTTGACTGCCAGGCTCCGGACCTTGGTCGCTGAGAAAGGAATCATGTAAAGTTAATCTATGCACCACATTATCGGAGCGGTAGTGTAACGTGGCGCGTTGCAGCCTACCCATACAAGATCAATCTAGTAGAGAGTGGTGCCGGATTCGATTGGTTAGGAGATGCTCCGCAGAGTTTTGCGCTGAAACTAACCTCTTGGCCCAACGATATTAGCCAGCCATACAGTACTACCCACGTGTATCCTGCGACTACCATGCAAGTAAGCGATATCAGCTTTAGTTGGGAGTTGCCATAGCCATTTTGAAAGATACTCACCCCATAGATATCGATACGTGGCTGATATCCTGAATACTTCCAGTAAGGCATCCGGAGGCTTGCCGATGGTTTCAGGTTGCATTGGATTTTCGTAGGACGATCTCTTCTGCGGTCCGGGCTTTCACTTCTACACGGAGGAATGCGGACGCGAACACAATGCCAAGACCTAAAAATCCGAAGGAAGGAAGCTTTCAAGAGTCGGGGCGGAGAGGGAGCCAATAGCGAACGAGAGAAGGAGGAGGACAGGAGGAGAGCAGTTTGATAAGATGAAACGCTTACTGGTTGCCGACGGCTTGCGATCACCGACCGCGATTTTGTGCAGTTTCCATGAGCGACTTGTAATTTCTCCTTCTGTAAGCTGCGCTCGGATCTTTCGAACCGAAGCTCAAGGGCCTCTGTTCCAGCTGAGGGAAGGCGAGGGGCACGAAAATAAACTCTCACTCACCGTCCCACAATTGGTGGAAAACGCCGCTCCTCCCGTGGGCACTCAATGCACCGCACAGTCAGGGACATCGAAGGCTGGTGAGTAAGGGTTGTCATCCTCATTCAGCTGCATCCGCGCAAGACTGAAAATATCCTCTCGGCTCGGGAACCTCCGGGGCTTTAAGACCTAGATGATGAAGCAAGATATGTGCACCCACACTGCCCTGCGATGTCCCTAGCTTTTGAGGCGCGAGAAGAGCCTTCAACCAACCGTGGGACCACAAGCCCCCAGTGCACTGAAACCCGGTCGTGAAATCAGAACTTTTGGCAACCGCGTCCTGTCTGCTCCCCCAATTTTCGTCCGTCGTTCTGGGCACCCTCTCTCGCCTAGCAGTGCCTCTATTTGGCGACTATACCTCGCCTTCCAGCCGGTTCACTCCATTCCCAGAGATCCAAGTCCCCGCGGTCTCTTCCGGATTGCTCTGTGGATGACGAATAAATATTTGAACTGCGGAAGCGATTTAGGCTCAAGGATTCAATGCCACCCGCAATGCCAATGAACGAGCCCTCCGCTGCTCTATTAGCATTAGTTGCCATATCAGCTAAGTTTCGGTACTTCTGGAGTGAGGCCATTCATCGAGTTGGATAACCCGAATGGAAATCGCCTTTTTCTCATGCTTTCCTGTTCTTGACAGTCGCGGGACAAGCATGGGTGCTATATGACTGGCTGATAAGTTTGAGTCAAGAGGTGAGTCTCTGGTCATGTTTGGCTGGAACAGCTTGTACAGACCATTGAACGTGGGCACCACTGTCCCCCAAACTCTACCAGATTGATCTTGTGTGGGTAAGAAGATATATTCAATTAAATTCTATAACTATCTCTCTGACTCAGTGTCTCAAATCCTTTGCCCCCTACACCTGTTCATACAATAACAGAGACGGTCTGGAGCATGGCAGTCAAAATTGCTTTATGCCTTTACCCGGTATTACGGACTTGCTTTAACCTCAGTACGCCATTTCCCCCCCATTTTTACTCATCGAAACGCTCAATTTTCCAACTTGGGCCGTTGGATGCTACTCGTTTGGTACATCAGTGGAATGTCGTAGTGATCCTGCATAGTAACTGGAGCGTCGCATTCTGCCGCGTCTATTTCTACCTGACAGGCATTACTGGTCTGGCCCAAATGTGTGCAGCGCAGGGTGCTCTTCTTTTAAGAATCTACATAATGTTAGGGAGACATCTCTGTCTTCATCTCGCCCAACTGACGCGACGTCTTTACCTGTCAGGTATCACCGCTCGTTCAAGATTATGGCTACCAGCATTGCGTTGTTCGTGATTGAGCTCGTTTCTATGGCCACGGTACACTTTCTAGACATTCATGACCTCAAACGTAAGCGTGGTTTCCACTCACCCACTATTATCAGCTTGCTTAATCTACGTCTAACTCACCCATCACATTTCACCCACAATCATCTTGGTGCGTAGTGATGCCTGTACCTGCGCCAGCCATGGGATGCTACGGCATGAGCCAACACCCGGCCCTGACGAAAGCCTATTGGATCATATGTAAGTGAACAGGCTTTCTTTACTTGGTTACACTTCTTAGTTTCGCTTATCCTTTCACTCCGTGCGCACTCCCAAAATCTCCCAGGTCTAGTATTCGAAACCTATATGTTCATTCTTGCTCTAGGCTCGGCATATTTCAACTGGAAAGATGCTGCCACGAGCCGGCCTAATATTCTGACCGTCATGATACGAGACTCGTTACTTTGGTACGTTTACTTAGGGTTGTGTTTGTTTTTGGATACGTTGGCCTTTACGACAGGAACGGTTAGTGATAATCAGCCAGCTCCGCAAGGTTGAAGGGACTGATACCCTGCTTATCATCTTTTAGCAAATACTTGCCATAATCGGAATACCGTAAGTGGCCTTCACACTTTGATTTTCCATTATGTTACCCACAGCCCTTGATTCTCGCACAGAGCCCTCCAAACCACGGCGACGGTTGGAGGATCTCGCTTTCTCCTCAGTCTCCGAGCCGCTTATTTCTCATCCACACGAGATATGGCGTCGACGCATATGGGATTCCCGCGCAGTACGCGTTACACAGCAACTGAAGGAACTGTTGGGGTGTTCCGCCCCTTTACATCCGACCTGAAGGACGAAGGTGACGACAGGTTAGGAAACGAAGCAGGCTCTGTTGAAATGGGGATTCGGATGAGTAAGGCGCTGAAGTGTGATCGGTCGCCGTCTCCGCCTTCCATGATTCTCCAGCCTATATCCCTAGCCCAGAGAGACAGCGACATTAGGCTCAAGTTATCCGGAACCAGGACAATGGCCGATGAAATTGGAGTCTCCACATCGGATTCGTCGGGGCTGGTGCACTCGGCCATGAGACTCCATAGCCATCGTCCAACAGCCTCCAATACAGACGCGACTTGATCTTTGTAGACTCTGGTGGTAATATAAACGCCACCCTTTGTACTATCTTTATACATATTCTGTCTATTTGAATTTATTGTCATGCCATTTTTGCCTGAGCGTGCAGTACAAAAAAAAGCTTGCTATGGGGTGCCAGCTGGATCAATCATGCTATGTATTGACGTTTGGAGGAGACCCTCCTAAACGTCCGGCCGATCTATTGCCTCCGCGAGACCCAAGCTCCACAGCTGTGCGTTACTGGAGAACAAGGACCTTTTCGATGCTGCAAGGAGAAGGGTTGGGTGGTAGGCGGCCAAGGCGGCGACGACGGCAACAGAGCTCGATTCTGCAGCTTCAGCTAAATCGATCGCCATCCCTCGATCCGGTCATTATGCTGAAGTTTATCCTGGCCTGGTCGGAGGAGACGCTTCAGGCCCCCATCTCTGATTCTGGTTAGTACGGTGGCAAGAAAGGAATGGCTTCGAGTTCTGGGACCTGAAGGGGGAGGAGACGCGCCACCAGCGAAGTGAACTCCCTGCGTCAGGCTTGCTCAGAATGGTGTTTCGCGCGTTCGACGGCGGCAGGGTCGATTCGACACACTGAAGCCCCCGATGTGAAATGAGATAACCAAGGTGGTTAGTTGGTCGACCGAACGGACTGGCCCATGGGCAACACTTCCCCATTAGAGCTCATCCGACAGGTACTGTATCGTGAATCAGCGCTGCCAGACGGTTGGGCCCCGAAGTTCATTTGGTTCTTAGGAGGAGGGTGCAGAGGTCTGGTTGGAAGAAGAGCACTTAACGAGAAAGGGAGGGTAGTAAGAGAACGCCAGAAGGCCGACAACAATCCCAGGCAGCTATTGGGGCGTGAGATCAGAGATCCACCATATCACGATTCACATTTGATAATTCTTCGGTTTGGACGTCCGGATCGAGAAATTACAGTTATCTTATGCTCAATAGCTAGTGCCATGGTTGTAATAGGAGACACTATTGGGCGCATTACCGCATACCATCAAGAGTGATTGATTGCCTGCTTAAGAGATAAATCTTTTGAGCAGGCATTTGTTCCGCTCGTCAGTTCTACTGTATCATTGCGGTAATGATCTCGGAATACGCATCAACGGTGAAGATAGCGTCTGGACGTGATCTACCCCGTAATGCGCCTAAGGCCCCTTTAATTTTGTTCAGCTAAACAAAAGAGGTGATGGAAATGTATTCAAGTCGATATAATGTGTATGAACATAACATAGAGGACGATGTACATGTCGCAAACTCAGCGTACAAAGGCATCAAGGCATACCCAACTTGGAACCTCTGAGCGGTGGTACGCAAAGTCTCGTCGAGGAGTACGCTGCCCGAGGTCCGATAAATCCCATGAGGAGACTTTGTGACCGTTGAAGTTGTCTAGTTCTTGGGGACAGACGGAGCTTGACCCCGATGTCGAGCAATCACACTGTATATTCTGGGTAGGAGAAACTGGTGTCATCGCGGCCAGAGACGGCGACCAATAATCCTCAGGTTCAGTATTCGCCTATCTCAATAGAGCCCCGGCCGTTTCCTTCCCCATGATCGCCTTCGTCCTCGAGGTCGTACCTCAACGCACGGAACACTCCAACCTTTTCTTCGGTCTGGGTGTAAAGCATGCTGCGCGAGAATCCTGTGTGTTTTGACGATGAGAAATAAGCGCCTCGGATATTGAGAAGAACTCGATTTTTCAGATCTAACAAAAAATTTTGGGTGAAGCGAGCGTTCGTGACTAAGACCAACCTCCGAAAACTGACCACAATAACGATTATGCCCTCACGGCACTATCGAAACCATTTTTACCCTTTTTCTTCTTTCTTTTTTTTTCCTGCGCCGGCACCTCAAGAACAAATGGTAACGAAAATGAATTCAAAGGCAACAAAAATGTATAAAGATAAGATAAGTACTGGCGTTAATGTCTGGTAACTCGGTCTAAAGAGCATTATATTGTGTCTGCATCGGAGATTGTGGGCTGTGGCCGCCAGAGTTTCGTCGAGGAGTGTGCTGGCTGTGACAAATCCGACCCGGAGACTTCCTGTCCTTCAACATTGTCTGGTTCGCGGAGCCCTATTGAACTTGAGCCCAATGTCGAGTAGGTTCGCTCCCTCTTCCCGCCAGGGCGAATAGGTTGAAGCATAATGGCAGGGGGAGACGCCGGCCTACCATCCAGGGTGTCGTTGTTCACCCAAACCCCCATCCCAATAGAGCCTGCTTCGTCTCCTCCGCCATCGTCGTCTTCGTCCTTCATGTCAGACAAGGCTGGACGGAACACTCCGACGGTCCCTTCAGTTCCGGTGTAACCCGTGCTGCGCGAATAGGCCGTCCGCGTTGAGGTTGCGTGCCCCGTCAACAAGAAATAAGCGGCCTGGAGGTTGAGGAGGAACCGAGAGCCACCAATCGTTGCCGTAGTCTGCATGGCTCTGTGTGGTTACAAGCAAATGACAACGGTCAGCTCGGTCCGGAGGGCAATGTGACAGATTACTTACACTGTCCCAACCACGACGAGCATCTCCTGGAGGACCAGACATCCGATCAGTCACTCGATGTCATGGGCGGTCAATATCACTAACCTGTCCTGTTATGAAAGCCATAGCATTCAAAAACAAAGCCACTCCCAAGAAGAAGTACCAAAGCAGCGAGTCTCGTATCAAAATGGTGAGGATGTTCGGGCGGCGGGCCCCAGAAGTTTTCCAATGTGAGTATGCCGAGAACCAGGTAAGGATCCACATGTAAGTTTCGAAGACCAGACCTGGGAGATTTTGTAAGCGAAAGAAGAGTGGGTGAGGAAAGTGATAACAGAGGGTAAGTAAACCTGAAAGCGGTTCACTTACTTGTGCACCAGTAGGCCTTCGGTAGTGTAGGGTGCCTACTCAAAGCGATGCACCCCGTAGCCGGCGCGGGTGGGGAAATTACTAACCATAAAGCGCACAGCCATACCGTATTACAATCGGGAAGGAAGAAGCCAATCACCGTTAGTTTGATGAGACGCCGTAGCAAGTAGAGGGCATGCGGTGCTTACCTATGGAATCATGAATGTCCACGAACCAAATCGTGACCATGGAAACGAGCTCAATCACAAACAAGATGATGCTGGTAGCCATGACCTTGAACGAGCGTCGATACCTGATATCCACGAACACCGTGTCAGGGGGGGGCTCGATGTGGGATAACAAGGTACAGCTCACATGACGGATAACCTCAAGAGAAGAGCACCCTGCGCTGCACACATCTGACCCAGACCAATTCCGCCCAACAAGTACCAATAAACCTTGCAGAATTCGACGCTCCAGTTGCTTTGCAGGACCACGATAATATTAAACTGATTTGTCACGGGGACAAAAGATCGAAACTCCGGTTACAAAGATGCAATCCAGAGACAAAAGCGAGGCACGAAGAACGTACTGTGATGATGGCAAGCCCGTAATACCTGATAAACCAGTAAAGAAACTTTGACTGCCAAGCTCCGGACCTTCGTTGCTGGGAAAGGAAAGATGAAGATGTAAAGTTAATCCATCCACCACACTACCAGCGATAGTATAACGTGATATGTCGCATCTTACCCATACAAGATCAATCTATTAGAGCGTGTACAATAAGGACGCCGGATTCGATTGATTAGGATGCTTCCCGGATTCAGGCGCTGAAACTAACCTCTTGATCCAACGATATCAGCCAGTCGTAAAGTGCCCACATGTATCCTGCAACTACCAAGCAAGCAAAGGATCCTAATTTAGTTGGGAGTCATGGCCATTTTGAAAGCAACCCACCCCATAAATATCGAGACGTGGCTGATATCCTGAATCCTTCGAGCAGAGCATCCGGAGGATGGTCCATGGTTTCGGATGAAAATGGATGCTCGGAGTCCGGTCTCTTCCCCGGTCCGAGCTTTCGCTCGTGTACGGAGTAATACGGACGCGAACAACACCCAGACTTGAAAATCTTGAGGGATGAACCCTTTGGAAGTCGGAGAGCAGAGGGACGGCAAGCGAACGAAGAAGGGGGGGAAGTTGATGAAACAAAAGCGAGGTGGTTGCCGACGGCTACCATCGCCGATCGCGATTTGTACAAGTATCCACCAGCAGCTTCTCCTGTCACTCTCGGATCTTCTAACCGAAGATCAAGGGGCTCGACCGGCGAGAACGTAACCGAGGGGTGGCTCAACCGAAGGTTATTCGCGGAAATTGCCGTCCCACGGTTTGGTTGAAACCGCTCGGCGAAGGCTCCGATCCTTCTTCCCCCAACATCGGCCAGGGACATCGGGTGCACCGCAGGCAAGGGTTGTCATCCCCATTCGAACACATCCGCGGAAACGACAGAACTTCTACTTTGGCTCTTGCGAACGTGCAGGGCTGGGGACTAAAATACGAAAAATATGCAAAAGTCGGGTCGAGTGGAGCCTCCTAGAGCGCGAAAGCTACGGGACACAGGTGGAAACGTACATGCGAAGCACACTGGGGAACAACGCTCGGACGATATGATGTAACAGTCAAATGTCCACGTGACCCTTCGACTAACCATTTTGAACCCCTCCGATTTCATCTCAGTCCACGATTCCTGAATCGACCTGAGGTAAAGGCTTCATTTCGTGGCTGCTGTTCTCGTTCCCCTTCAGGTCCTGAGTAGAATAGATAGCTGATATACGTCAGATACATCCCAAATATATCCTAGAGACACATGCCGTGCCTGATACATGTGAGAAAGCGGAACATGGGTCTGGCATCGCCCAGGCACTTGTAAGACGCGACATAGGCAAGAACCTGACATCCTACGTGTCTTCACCATGTACGGAGTGGAATAGGTTGAAGAATCATGGCAGAACGAGTCGGTGGCTGATCACACTTCGACGCCATCGCTCGTCCGCGTTCCCATCCTGATAGATCCAGCGTCGCTTCCGACACTCTCGTCCTCCAGGGCGGATATAGCTGGGCGAAACACTCCGACAGTTCCTTCGGTTGCGGTATACTGCGTACTGCGCGGGAACCTTGTATGCGTCGACGTAGTGTTTCGCGTGGATGAGAAATAGGCGGCTCGGAGGCTGAGAAGAAAACGAGAGCCTCCAACCGTGGCCGTGGTTTGGATGGCTCTGTACGGTAATCAGGGACTGTAGGTAAGGCAATAGGAATCAAAGTTTGAAGACCACTTACGATATTCCGATCATGGCGAGCATTTTCTAGAGGTGATAAACAAGGTATCAGTCTCTTCAACTTTGCAGAGCTGGCTAATTATCACTCACCGCCCGTGTCATAAAGGCCAACGCGTTCAAAAACAAACATATACTCAAGCAAACGTACCAAAGTAACGAGTCTCGTATCAAGATTGTAAGTATATTCGGCTGGCTTGTCCCGGCGGCTTTCCGGTGGAAATACGCCGAGCCCAGAGCAAGGATGCACAGATAGGTTTCGAATGCCAGACCTGGAGATTCGGGAAGTGAACACAGAGTAGATGGATAAGCGAAGTCAGGAAGCGTATTCGGGCACTGAAGCAGGTTCGCTTACATATACACCAATAGGCTTTCGCCAGGGCTGGGTGTCGGCTCATGCCGTAGCATCCGGTGGCCGGCGCAGGGACATACAACACTACGCACCAAATGTACATCGATGTCGAGTATGGTCGAAATGTGTCAGGTGGATTGAGGTTAGATCGAGCAGGTCCACCGTAGCCGGCGAGGTGGAACGGCACTCACGTACGAGATCGTGAGCATCAAGAATGTGCACCGTGGCCATGAAAACGAGCTCGATCACGAACAACGTGAGGCTAGTAGCCATGACCTTGAACGAGCGGTGATACCTGAGAGAAAAGGCGTCGGGTCAGATAGCATAGGTGAGAAAAGAGATTGTCTCCCTGACATTACGTATAGCCTCAACAGAAGAGCACCGTGAGCTGCACACATTTGAGCCAGGCCAGTCACGCCTGTCAGGTAAAAGTAGACGTGGCAGAATTCGGCGCTCCAGTCACTATGCAAGATCATCACAACATTCCACTGATGTACGAAAAGAATACCAAAAGCGGCCTAGTTTAGAAACTGGGGTGATTTGGGAGGCAGGAATGGACGGAAGGGCGTACTGTGATTAAGGCAAGTCCATAATACCGGGTAAAGGCGTACAGCAATTTCGACTGCCATCCTCCAGACCGTCTTCGCTATTTTAAGGGAAGGCGAAGGTGCAGAAAGAGTCAGAAAACTGAGTCAGACATATAGGCATATAGTGTGATCGAACAGGTCTTACCCATACAAGATCAATCTGGGAGAGTTTGGGCAATGGTGGTGTCCGCGTTCAATGGTGAACTGTCTCACCCAGACATTCCAAGAGACTAACCTCTTGATTGAAATTAATCAGCCAGTCATACACCACCCATGCCTGTCCCGCGACTGTCAGGAACAGGAAAGCATGAGAAAATGGCGGTTTCTGTTTAGGGTTGCCCAGCTCGGTAAATGCCTCACCCCAGATATACCGATACTTAGCAGATGCTGCGACGTATCCTACTAGAGCAGCTGAAGGATCGCTTATTGTTGTTGCGGTTGGCATTGGATCCTTGGGCTGCAATCGCTTCCGCTGTTCAAATGTTTATCCTTCATCCACAGAGCAATCTGGAATTTAAAGGACCACGGGGATTTGGAACTCGAGGAAGTGGAGGTGAACCCGCTGGAGGGCGAGGTATAGTCGCCAAATAAAGAGGCACTGTTGGGCGAGAGAGGCAGACCAGAACGAAAATTGGGGGAGCAGGCAGGACGTGGTTGCCAACAGTGGGGATCAGGTGACGGTGATTTCATGACCAGGTTTCAGGTTTCCGAATCTGTAGCGCGGGGTATGTGGTCCCACGGTTGATTGAAGGCTTAGATGTCGCTTCTAGCCCTCCTGTCGAAGCCAAGGACATCGCCGGGCGGTACAACGCATGAGCAACACTTTACCATTGGAGCTCCTCCTACAGGTACAGTATGACAGAATTGTGAATCAGTATGCTGGGTCCAGAAGTTCGTTTGGACCTTAGGGCGAGGGTGCAGAGGTTTAGTGAAAGAAGGGCACTTAAAGAGAAGGGGGCATAGTAAAAGAATGCCAGAAAAATGACAACGATCTCAGGCGGCAAATAGTTGGCTCGGGTGGGACTATTAGGGCATGAGATGAGAGGCCCGATAGATCCAAAATCTCACGATTCCCATTTAAGGATTTTGCGGTTTGGATGCAATTTCACTTGTCTTGCGCTCGATATCCAATGCCATGATTGTAATAGGAAACACTATTGCGCAAATTACTACCATACTGTCAGGCGAGTAGAACAGAAAAGGCAGCTCCTGATGATTAGCTTTCTTAACTTCACTGGTTAACTGCCTGCTTGAGTGATAGATATGCTGATCGGGCATTATTACACTTGTCAGTTATGTTGTATTCCCGTGGTGAAGGTTTCAGAAAACGCATCAACGCCGGGGATATCGCCTGGACGTCATCTGTCCAGCAACGCGCCTGAGGCCCCGTTAGTTTTGTTCAACCAAAGAAAAGAGGTGATGGAAACGTATTCAAGTCGATACAACGTTAATAAATATAACATAAATAATGGTGTGCACGATACAAACTCGGGCTACAAAGTATCAAGGCCTACCCAAAGAACCTTTGAGTGGCGGCTCGCAAAGGCTTGTCGGGGAGTGCGCCGCTTGAGGGTCGGATAAATCCCATGAGACTTCGTGACTGACAGAGTTGCCTGGTCCTCCGGGACGGATGGAGCGTGGGTCTGATGTCGAGCAATTATTTCGGGTAGGACAAAGTGGTCTAATCACAGCCAGAGACGGTGGCCGATCATCCTTGGGTCCATTTTTTGCCCAAACTCCCATCTCAATAGAGTCTCCGCCTGTTGCTTCCCCGCCATCATCTTCGTCCTCGAAGTCGGAACCAAACGCGTGGAACACTCCAACCGTTCCTTCGGTTTTGGTGGAAAGCGCACTGCGCGGTAATCCTGTACGTGTCGACGTTAGCTTCGGTGTGGATGAGAAATAAGCGTCTCGGATGTTGAGAAGAAACCGAGAGCCTCCAACTGTCGCCGTGGAGAGCATAACCCTGGATAAGTGTCAAAGGGATATATGATCGGCTTACAGATGCGCAAAAGATAAAAGATTGCCTACGGTAGTCCGGCCAGGCTAAGCATGTTCTAAAGAGAACCGATTGTCTAAGTATGAGTTGCTTGATCCTCGTATGCGGCTAATCATCACTCACCACCCCCGTTGAAAAGGCCACAACATTCAGAAAAACACAGAAGGCCAAGCATATATACCAGATAAGCGAGTCTCGTATCAAGACAGTTATTATATTAGGACGGCTCATCCCAGCGACTTTCCAGTGAGAATATGCTGAGCGTGACGCAAGAATAGACAAGTAAGTTTCAAATGCTAGACCTAAGATATTTAAAACATTTTGAAGGTGTGGTGGATTGATAAGTTTGCGCAATGAAGCACGGTCAAGCAGGTTCGCTTACAGATGCCCCAATACACCTTCACTAGTCCTGGGTCTTGGCTCGTGCTGTAGCATCCGGTAGCTGGTGGGGGTATTTGCATGGCTATAATCAAGCGTACAACCACGTCGATCGCGGTCGAGAAGTCGCCAAGGTGCGGTTTAGGTCAATGCGACGGCATTTTTGCATGTGACTAGGAAGCTACACTTACGTGCGAGATTGCGAAGGTATGTGAAAAATATCATAGACATGGAAGCGACCTCAATCACAAATAAGGCGATACTGGTGGCCATAACTTTGAATGAGCGTCGATACCTGGTATTCAAAGTCCTACGTCAGTTAGGCTCAAAGAGTGACAGAAAGATCGCCGTCACATCACGTATAATTTCAATAGAAGTGCCGCCTGCGTTTCCCATAGTAGAGTCAGAGCAGTTGCAGTCGCCAAGTAGAAGTAAATGTGGCAGAATTTGGCGCTCCAGTCACCATGCATGACCACCACGACGTTAAACTGATACATCGTGACCCCGTCAACAACGACCGAGGTAAGCAATGTTGAAATCAACAATAGGGGAGAGGAGGACGCACGGCGATGAACCCCAGTCCATAATACCTGACAAACGCGAAAAGGGATTTCGACCGCCACGTTCCCGACCGCCGTCGCTGTTTGAGGAAGAGGGAAAACATCGATATATTCGACACCTGTTTATCAGTTAAACGATCAAATAACAAGACACACATATCTCACCCATACGAGATCAATCTGAAAAGCCCAAAAATAGACGCTGTCAGCATTCATTAATTGAAAAAAGGGTGTGCAAACTCTTAGGTTCACTTCTTCTTTCAGTGTTATCAGCCAGTCATACAATGCCCATGCAAATGCCGCAACTGGCAGAAAAGCACGAGAAGTGTCAGTCTCAATTCAGGGTTGAGCAGGCTCTACGGCAGGGACGCACTCCATATATACCGATATTTAGCTGATGTGGCGACGAATTCGACTATGGCGGCTGAGAGATTGTCCATTGTGGGGACGGATTGCAATAGATTCTTGGGCTGAAATTGCTTCCGCAAGTTAAAAGTTTGTCCTTCATACGCAGGGCAATCCGAAAGGGCCTGCGGTGACTTGAAGCTGTAGGAAAGAGGAATGTGGCGGGGAGTGTTTACTACGGCGAGAGGCACTGGCAGGTGAGAGGTCGGAGCGGAGGAGAGAAAAGTGAAAGAAACAGAAAAGACGGTGTTGCCTAGGGCAGGCCGCACCGACCAGAAATTGTGCAGTTTCCAAGAGTGAGTTTTCATTATGGCTTCTGGAAACCACGAAGGTCTCGTCGAACAGAAGCGTAAGTGCCGATGGCCGCCTCAGGCGAAGGGTATTTCTGGATATTGCCCGTCTCACGATTGGCTAAAATTGCTGCTTCTTGCGTAGGCTCATCAGGTGCATCGAGCTCTTCTGAGAGTCAGGGACATCGAAGGGCGGTGTCCGCATTCGTGGCCAGGGTTGTGATCCCCTTTCGATGAAATCCGCGCGGGGACCCAAAAAATCCGGCCCTGATTTTGCGAACGCGCGGAGCCTGAGACTAAATACAAAAGTACACAAAAGATACAAAAGTGCAGGAGGCACCGTCCAGTTGGCCCTCCCCGAGAGCGAGCTATTTGACACAGGCGGAAAAGGCATACGGGGAAAGTACAACCGGGGAATTACGATATAACGTTACGAAGCGACAGTAGCACATAGCGAGGGGGAAAAGTTCATAAGGACGGATCAAGTAACCGCTTTGGATCCCCCTAACTCCACGTCCGGATCCTGGGGGCGCCGAGCCGACCCTGCCGTCGTCGAACTCGAAGCTCGCGGTTTGTACGATTCTGTGGTTGAGTACTCATTTCGCTGCTGGCGCTGTAGCGCTTCTCCTTCCCCTTCAGGTCCCGATGACGATAAACCAGAGCTTGACGCCATTCCTTCTTCACCCCCTGTGCTAACCAGACTCGGAGATGGAAGTCTGGGGAATCTCCGACGAGCTGGCGGGACAGGCTTTAGCATGATGACCGGTGTCGGCGATGGTGGTCGATTCTGCTGGACGTCCTCGTTCGACCAAATCCCCATGCTGATCGAAGCCGCGCAATCGCCGTCGTCATTTTTGCGGCGGCGGCCATCCACAGACCAGAATTGACCCACTGTCCCCTCGGTATCGAAGAAGTTCGGGTCTCCCGGTCGTGCAACGGCTGTGGAGCTCGGATTTCGATTGGAAGCGGCGAGAGCTCGAATGTTTAGAAGAAGACGGCCGCCACCGACTGTCGATATGAAGGTGAGCATCCTGCAAGAATTGTGAGCGAGGTACGAAGAGCCAGAAAAAGAGGGCCAAGTCAGAAGATAACTCACGGAACGCTAAGGGTAATTACCCTCGGCTATGGGTACATTTGAAGCCTTTTAGCGATTTTCTACGTATATACATTTAGGCGGTATAACTTACCGTGCTCATTGTCCATGCCAGAGCGTTTACAAGCAGGAATGAAGCTGAGGAGATGTACCAGATGAGAGAGTCGCGAATCAGTATTCTGAGAATCTTGGCGCCGAAAGTTCGTTTGGACGACTTCCAGTAGGTGTAGGCCGGCGGTATCACAAGGGCGCAGAGATATGTTTCAAAAGAGAGTGCTTGAAAAGAAAGCGCCCGCAAAGGAGAGCATCGTTAGCATGCGTCAAGTTATAAAAAAATCTCAGACAAGAAAGAGTGGGCTTAGCAACGGGTCATTGCGGCTCGGGATGAGGCGAAGGTGGCAAGTGCTGAACAAAAGTCAACCTACCTATCCACCAGATTGTAATTCCGAGAGTGTGATTCAAATTTGTGGTCCAACATCCGAAGGGACCGGGAATAGCTAATATCAAACAGGAAATACCGGTTGGTCAGAACATTGGGCAGGAAAGGTTTGAAGTTAGAAACTTTACTCCTGTAATGGCTGACATCTACCGCCATTATGGTAAGAAGCGATACCATCTCGCATAGGAAAACTATGCCGTTTAAGATTAGGATCTTAGAAGAGGCATGATACCTAAGGCACGCAGAGGGCGAAGTCGATGGAAGTGTCAGTGCCTGAGAGCCAGAGGAGACAGTCAGGAACGGAGCGAGCAGAACATAACCTACATGACGTAAACTCTCATAAGCAAGGCTCCTTGGACCGCAAAAGTATGGACTGTTCCCGTCAATCCATAGATCCAGAAGTACGTATGGCAAAAATCATGGCTCCAGTCGCTGCCATTGGTTACGACCATATTGTACTGGGAACGAAGTGATCGTAAGGGCGTGAGGAAGAAGACAGGAGTTAAGTAATCTGCGGTCAAGAGAGGCTGGAGAGGAAAGTGAAGCTGCTTACCGCGAGAAACGTGAGACCGTAATATCGCGTGAAGCCAAAGAGCAATTTGGAAGCCCAAGCCCCCGGGCGACTCTGCCGAACAGTATTGAGTGAGTGTACGCTATTAATCAGCCAATTTGCTTGAAGTATCCCGTACCCAGATAAGTTCAATCTAGAGAGAACGGAACGTTGTTAGGGTCCAGGCTTTCGCGTGCCAAGACGTTCGTTAACTGCTCATGACTGACCTCCTGTCCTAACGTGATCATCCAGTCGTAAACTGCCCAAGAGAGCCCGGCGGCTTAGGGCGGAAAACGGGTAGGGATTAGAGGGGATAATGGTGGTGCGGTTATTAGCAAAGTCCTCCCATAAAATCCGAAGATTTGCAGAACCTACCCTGGAGGTATCGTGCTCGAGCTGCGTAGATTAGAAACTCCCGAATGGCCCCTAGATCCATGACTGCGGCCTGGCTATAGTACGTTAGCTTCCCTCTTCTAGTTGTAGCTTGATCTGCATACGCAGATTACTTCCGGCACGGGCCGGCTGATCGAAAAATGGGAGCCGGGCCGGGATGGACGAGCCTGAGAACGTAACCTGCCCTGTCCCGCCTCTCAAAAAGGCTGCTTTGGAGTGATCTCGGAGCGAGGACGTGGACCTTCGGTCGACAGCGATGAAGGAAGGGGGGACAGCAAAAAAGGAGAGAAAGCAAGCGATCATCAGCGATCGAAGGTTGGGACAAATACCGGTCATCTGAGCAACGAAACCAGCCCGGAGTTCTCTGTTTCGGAGCCAATACATTTCCGACCCTGATGATATAAGCCTCCCCATCTGTCATTTCCATTGATTTCAAATCGCCGATGTCTCCGTCGGGTTGCCCGAGGCACCTTAAATACAAAAGTCGGTCCCATCCATCGATCACTCTGCCACAAGGGTCGCGGTGTCTTGGCCACGGGTCAGACATAGGGACATAAGACTGTATACCGAGACAAATACGCTACATGAGAAAGGGAGGAGTTTTGATACTATACCAAAACCAACTACGTATACTGGAGACCGTAAAGAATTGAAGGAAGGGAAAAAAAGACAGGTCCTAAAAATATGTAAACGAGGAACATTAAACGAGGAACAAAGACGATTGGTCAGGACGCAGCCTCAGACAGGGCGTCCTAAGCCACATGTGCCATAAATTACAAATATCACCGTGCACCTGGCAATTCTGCAGAACCCAGGCGACCCAGCGCTCGACCGTATTCGCCCCGTTCGCGGTCCCAGTATGTTCTCGTAGGCGATCTCCCGACCAAAGTGGTACCCTATTCCATCCACACTGCGGACGAACAGGATAGGAATGCCCTTCATCAAAGGCGGCATTGGCCTCTCCGGGAGGCAGACCAGGGTTCTGTGGCGGCTGAGGCGGTTGCGAAGGAGCAGCAGCCGCTGCGTTCGCTTCCTTGTCTTTGGCTTTTCCTTTACTCTTCTGTTCCATTTTTGCCTCGCCGTTCCCAGCACAAGGCGAGGGAAAAGGGTTCATAAGGGCCGATCAAGTAACCGCCTTGGATCCCCCTAACTCCACGTCCGGATCCTGGGTGCGCCCGACTGACCCTGTCGTCGTAAAACTCGAAGCTCGCGGTTTGGGCGATTCTGAGGTTGTGTGTTCATTTCGCTGCTCGAGCTGGAGAGCCTCTTGTTCACTTTTAGGTCCCGATGATGATAACCTAGAGCTTGACGCCAATCCTTCTTCACCGCTAGTGCTGACCAGAGTCGGAGATGGAAGTCTGGGGAGTCTCCGACGGCCCGGCGGGACAGCTTTCAGCATGATGACCGGTGTCGGTGATGGCGGTCGATTCTGTTGAACGTCCTCGTTCGACCAAATCCCCATGCTGATCGAAGCCGCGCAATCGTCGTCGTTTTTGCGGCGGCCACCATCCACAGGCCAGAATCGGCCCAGCGTCCCCTCGGTATCGAAGAAGTTCGGGTCTCCCGGTCGTGCAACGGCTGTGGAGCTCGGATTGCGTTTGGAAGCGGCGAGGGCTCGAATGTTTAGAAGAAGGCGGCCGCCACCGACTGTCGAGATGAAGGTGAGCATCCTGCAAGTTAAGGTTAGCGAAATACGAAGTGCCAAAAAGATGAGCAAAGTCAGCAAGATAACTCACGGTAAGGTAATTATGCTTACCCTCGGCTACAGGTGGGTTGAAGCCCGTTAGCGACTTTCTTCGTCTATACAAACAGGCGGCACAACTTACAGTGTCCAGTGTTGATGCCAGAGCGTTCACAAGCATGAATGAAGCCGAGGAGATGTACCATATGACAGAGTCGCGAATCAGTATTCTGAGAATCTTGGTGCCGAAAGTTCGCTTGGACGACTTCCAGTAGGTGTAGGCCGATGGTATGACAAGGGCGCAGAGATATGTTTCAAAAGAGAGTGCTTGAAAAGAAAGCGCCGGCAAATGGAGCGTCGTCAGAATGCGCCAACTTATGACAAAAATATCAGGCAAGGAACAGTGGGCTTAACAAGGGGTCATTGGGACTGGAGATGAGGGGAAGGTGGCAAGGGCTAAACAAAAATCAACCTACTAATCCACCAGATTGCGGTTTCGAGACTGTGATTCAAATTGGATGCCCAACATCCGAAGGGACCGGGGGTAGCTAATATAGGTCAGGAAGGGCCAGTTGTCAGAATATCGAGCAGAAAAGGGTTGAAGTTAGAAACTGTACCCGCATAATGCTGGATATCTATCGCCATCATGGTAAGAAGCGATACTATCTCGCACAGGAAAACTATGCCGTTGAGGATTAGGATCTTAGAAGAGGCATGATACCTAAGGCAGGCAGAGGGCGCGAAGTCGATGGAAGTGTCAGTGCCCGAGACCTATCAGGAACGGAGGGAGCTGAACAGAACCTACATCACGTAGACCCTCATAAGCAAAGCTCCTTGCACCGCAAAACGATGGATTGTTCCCGTCAATCCAAACATCCAGAAGTACGTATGACAAAATTCCTGGCTCCAGCCGCTGCCAGTCACTGCGATCGTATTGTACTGGGAACGGAGTGATCGTAGGGGCGTGAGGAGGAAGACAGGAATTTAGTGATCTGCGATGAAGGGAGACTGAAGAGGAAAGTGATGCTACTTACCGCGAGAAACGTGAGACCGTAATATCGCGTGAAGCCAAAGAACAATTTGGAAACCCAAGCCCCGGGGCGACTCTGCCAGAAACAGATCGCGTGAGTGTACGCTCTTAATCAGCCTATTCGCTTGAAATTTCCTGTACCCAGATAAGTTCAATCTAAGGAGAAGAGAACGTTGTCAGGGCCCAGGCTGCCGAGTGCCAAGACATTCGTTGACTGCTCATGACTGACCTCCTGTCCTAACGTGATCATGCAATCGTAAACTGCCCAAGAGAGCCCGGCGGCTTAAGAGCCGAAACAGGTGAGGATGAGAGGGGACAGTGGTCGTGCGCTTATTAGCAGAGTCCTCCCATAATTATACAATCCGAATATTTGTAGCACCTACCCTGGAGGTATCGAGCTCGACCTGCATAAATCAGAAACTCCCGAACGGCGCCTGGATCCATGACTGCGGCCTGGCTATAGTACTTTAGCTTCCCTCTTCTAGTTGAAGGTTGATCTGCATACGCAGATCACTTCCGACACGGGCCGGCTGATCGAAAAATGGGAGCCGGGCCGGGATGGACGAGCTCGATAGCGTAGCCTGACCCTATTCCGCCGATAAAATGGGCTGCTTTGGAGTTATCTCGAGGCGAGGATGGTGACTTTGGTCGACAGCGATGAAGGATGGAGGAAATAAAAAAAGGGGAACGAACGCAACAATTATCAGCCCTCGAATGACCGAGACAAATACTGATCACCTGAGCAACGACAACCAGCCCGGCGTTCTCTGTTTCAGAGCCGATACATTTCCGACCCTGATAATGTAAGCCGCTCCAACTGTTATTCCATTGATTTCAAATCGCGTCTCCGTCGGGTTGCCCCAGCCATCAGGGCCGCGGTGTTCTGGCCACCGGTCAGACATAGGGACATAAGACTGTATACCGAGACCAATACGCTACATGAGAACGGGAGGAGGGGAGTGGATCCTGCCTTTTGATACGATACCAAAGCCAACTACGTATACTGTAGACCGTAGAGAATAGAAGGAAGTAAAAAGACGAGAGGTCCTAAAAATATTTAAACGAGGAACAAAGAACCGGTTGGACACGATGAAGCCTCAGACAGGGCGTCCTAAGCCACATGTGCCGTACATTACAAACATCACCGTGCACTTGGCAATTCTACAGGACTCGGACGACCCAGCTCTCGACCGTATTCGCCGCTCCGTTCGCCATCGCCATGGGTCCCAGGATGTTTTCGCAGGCAATCTCCCGTCCAGAGTGGTACCCGATACCATCCACAGTGCGGACGAACAGGATAGGAATGCCCCTCGTCAGAGGCGGCATTGGCATCCCCATGTGTGGGTAGTGGGGATAGGGAGGCAAACCAGGGTGCTGTGGCGGCTGAGGCGGTTGCGGGGGAGCAGCAGCCGCTCCGTTCGCTTCCTTGTCTTTGGCTTTTCCTTTACCCTTCTTTTCCATCTTTGCCTCGCCTTTCTCGACGCTCGGGCCCTCCCCGCCTTCATTAGCCCCCTCGTCCTTTTCACCCTCCTCACCCTCCATACTCGTCATCTGGCCCAATGCAGCAGCGGGCACAGGTGCACCTCCCAAACCAAGCCCCAAATCCGCTCCGGTGACGACCTCGACCATCCTCAGGATATCTCTCATGGGAGGCATCTCCACCACGACGATGGTCGATCCCATGCCACCAAGCATCGTTTGCCCTGGAGCTTGAAGGGCAGACGAGGTCTGATGAGCAACGATACTCGCTCCCGAAGGACCGCCAGCGGGACCCGCCAGCGCCGCGCCAATGGTGTGCGTCAACTCACCATTTTGATAGACGCGTGCGTTCAACGGGCCCAGGGTCCCGAGCCAGATTTCGAGAGGCTGTGGTGGCCCGTGCTGAGGATAGCCGTTCGCGTCGGTTGAAGTCGGTGTCGGGTCGGTGTAGAAGTAGTTGGCGATGGTCAAATCCAAAGTATGTGTTTGGGGCTTGTAGATCGGTGGGGACAAGAGGGTCGGGAAGGGTGTTATGGGGAAGCGGGCCAACGCGTTGTTGTGAATCCCGTCAAAGAACGTATACTGGAATTTGGCTTAAGAGTGACCTGACGTCAGCATCGTTAACCTTGAGAGTTTGGGGAAATCGCGCTTACAAATGCCAACAATAGTCCAACACAAGAAATCGTCTACCTCATCCACTTCCATTCTCACGTCTCCCTTGACCTCTTCTCGCACAGCAGGAGGCTGGTAGACGAGAGGGTGCGTAGCGATCACGCCCTTGCCATCAGTAGCAGCGCCGCTGGGGTCGGGTAGGATCTGAAGCGGGCCAGCAGCGCTCAAGTAGTATCTCGCTCCAGTCTCCGTGATCCTGCACAACGCGACTTTCTGCATCTGAGACACGGGACCGCCCATCGTTCCTTCGTCCATGACGATCCTGCCCTTGTCGACCTTGCGAATCACCAAGGGATCCGAAGTCAGTCCAGTATGGGAGTCGGTCAGGAGGAGCGTTGAGCCGTAGGTAACTGGCTGCGGAGGAACCCCACCAGGGTGATACGTGCCGACATCAGGAGGCTGTGCGTTCGGGTCCGTTACGGCTTGGACGACTTCAACGTTGAACGCGCTCCATGTGGTGTTGGACGCGCAGAGTCGGCCTTGGTCGACGGTCATGTACTTGGTCCTGACGGTCTGCGAGTTGATGCGGTTGAACAGCGACACGGGCCCACCAGCGAGGATGCACGACGCCAAGTTCCTCGTCTTGGCCGTTTTCTTTGACGGTTTGGAGATGATGGTCACGGGGGCGGAGCTGAACGACGCCCACGTCGATGCGGGTTTGATCAAGCGCGCGTTGGAGGACTCCGCGGAGTTGGAGCCGTTGGCGCCTTGGTTCGGCATGGGGTCGAAAACGGCTGGTTCCGCGAGGTCCAGCGACAAGTGGAAGGACTTGCTCTTTTGCGTTCCGCCAACGTGGAGGTACTTGAAGCACGCTTGCATCGTATCGTCCAGCGAAGCTTTTTGCTCCGGCGGAGGACCAGGCAGCTCGTTGATTTCCGGGAAGATCCGCATTGACAGCTGTTGACTGCGGAAGTAGACGGATCTCGGGATGGGCGTGTCGATGCGGACGACGGGCGGCGGGCAAAGGAATCGCTTTTCGTTGCCGTAGGATTTTTGAGCGACCGCGGCGTGCAGGCAGGTCACCGTTGTCATATGTGGTAGAGGTGGAGGCGTCATGACTACTTGGCCACCATTGGCGAACGGGCCGTTGTGGACGAGTGGTGATGCTCCAGTTTTGCGAATCTTGTTCGGGTTGTTGTCTTGGGATGGGGACTCGTCGCGCTTGCGCTTGCTCTGCATGATGACGAGGGAGTGGTCAGTTGACGTCGCAATTTAAGGAGGATAATGGAGGGACAAAGATGGGCAAAGTTGGGTTGCACACATTGATGTAAAAGGGATCAGGACAAGATCAGTGACGGGGCACGCGTTTTTGGTCTCTATTGGTAAGGGAGACGCGGTGCGGTAATGCTGGAAGTGTCATTGCCGCACAAAGACATGGCACGCAAGGCATCCCAACACCGGATAAATAAAGCAGTCCATGTTAGAATGGTCGCCCAGCGCGCTGAATCATAACGCTTTGGTCGCCTGAGCCTCTAGCTCCGATAGCGCTGCCCAGGGAGCTTTTGCCTGGGCGTCCGCGGTTATCTAGCGAACCACCCGTCGCCACACGTATCGAAACCGGGCGCCGTCTCGTGTTTTGATAAGGCGCAAGTTCAAACAACAAAACTTACCGAGTCCGCCAGATGCGCATCTGGAGCCCAAGGAACGTGCGTTGACTGTGCTAATTGCTGGGACGCTGCAAGCAACGAGTGGATTGAATCCATGGAACCATCGGCTATGGGGAAGGTTTGAGAGGGGTTTGTACCGGGTTGGGCCGACGCCGACTCATCGGCTTCGTTTTGCTGGAGAACCTGGTCGACTGGACTGGCATCTTGGGCGTCGTTGAGGGCTGTGAGTAAGTAGAACGAGGACGGTGGGATTGGAATGATGAGCGTGAGCGTGGGAGCGCTGTTGAGCCTCTGCGACGGGCAAGAGGTCCTTGTGTGGTTGAGATTTTACTGACCTTGGCCTTCGGTTGACCCGTTGGCGACGTCCGGCGGGTTTGAGTGAGCGTCAGTCATTGTGGAGGAGGGATTGAAGATGGTCTGAGAGGGATCAAGGTTGAATATGGCAGGCATTTCCCACTCGTCTTCGCGCGGTTGCTGTAGAACGGGAGGCGTCGTGGGGATGGGAACAGTTTGAACTCAAACCGCTCAAGCAACAACAACCGATATCTCCGTCCGTCTATTCCGACGCTTCGGTTCCGTCCGATTTCCGAAACCTTCCAGCTACGTTTATGTCGTCTGATCGCGCGCATGTCCCCCACCGTCTTGCACAAAGTCTGTTTGTTTTTTTTTGTTTTTTTGCTCTCTTTTGCTCTCTTGGACGATCAAAGGCCCACGTCAAGCCCCCGAACTCGCTCGATATGGGGTCGTGACACGTTTTTGTCTCGGCTGTGATCCCTCGGTATGCCGAATATGGCACTCGGCGTCGGCGAGAAGTCTTAAAATTACGCTGCCTCAGTTTTTAATTGGTTTCTCCGGCTGATCTGATCTCCAAGTCAATCGATTGCCAGTCTGGGTGGCTTCGGTCATGCCAAAAGCCCCTTGCTCGGCCAGGGCGCAGTGTATAACGACTTGAATGGGTACCTTACCCACGCTATATCTCTCAATGTGTCACCTTAAACCAGCAAGATGTTCTCAGAAAGAGATTCTTCGCGCCTTTTCCTTCTCACGGGCATATTCCAAGACGGAACATATCCGTTCGTGTAGGACAAAACCCACGAGGCGGGGAGCATGGCATCTAGTGCTAGCTCCAGGGATACTTTGGAGCTCAATATCTTTGGTATTGTAACGCGAACGTTGTATTGTCTTCGTTGTGGAGGAGGCGTGGCAGCTTCTTTGGCGGTTTCCCCACACTAAGGCCTAAGTGGCTAGTGCCCGACCCTCCTGGGTACATGAGGCAGCACTCTTCTCTGTGACTCTTTATATTGAGCGTAAACAGATATAGGCGCTCGCGTTCAGAAAGGATGGTCATACCGCATCCTTGTCCCACCTGCTGACCCCACCATACGACCACTTGGCGCCTAGATTCATCGAGCCTCATTATGCTTGGACCACCTTGTCGTCTCGTCAGGTGCAAACCTACCATGTGTTATTACGTGCGTCCCCCGTTAAGAGGGAAGCTGGCATAGGCGCTACCTCTCCACAACTTAACCTTGCAATCGGAGAAATGGGTAGCTTCGAACTCGCACTGGAGGCAACAATCGATCATTTCCGCGTCCCAGTACCGAGAGCTTATCTTCGCTGTGGGATGCCGTTTCTCACCTATCACCCAGGTTGTGTCAGACCGCTTCTTCTCGGTGCGAAATCGCCCTCAACCTAGGCTACCCATCTCCGCTTCTATGCCACGAAAATCTCTGGCTCATATAGTATCTTTGCCGCCCCGTGTCAACGAAGAAGGAGGCACTGTTACAAGGCAAGTCGATTCTCGAGCCCGACTGGTTCTTCAAGTTGTCACGTACACTTGGACTCGGGGAGTAGGGACTCCTGCATGCATCGACCACCACCGTGATTACCTCTAAATTTAATGGACTCCACCGAAATCTTCCGTGGTCCGGCATACTTTTGCGCGATGATCTTTCAAAGGGCGGCACGATTAACCTCGTGAGGAACGTAGAGATTCCTATCTCTCATGCAAACTCCTTACGGCGTCTAAGTGGGAACAGCCTCCCCCCGTTGCGCAGTGGTGCCTCTGCTCTGTTGGCAGCGCAGATCCACTTGGCTGCGGTCGCAGTGCCGCGCCCGACAACAGAGGTGGAGTGTTTCTGGGCAGACGTCTGTTTCCCTAATTAGCCGGGGCCTAGACTTCGGTTACGCCATCAGGGAACGGACTTCTCACGTCGAGCGCCAGCGCTCGGATTTTGACCTGAACCGCCTATCCACGACAGCCCTTTCTACGCCTTTCAACGTCCCAGCAACGCGCGTCAAGCCCAACGTTGGACCACTATCCAGCGCCCTTTGGATGCCTGGTGCCCTCTAAACACACGAATATTTCTTTTGTCATTCACATCCGCGACACTCTCAACCAACGAAAAAATGGACCGGCCGCCGCTCAAATCTCGAGCTTCACCGCTCCCCACCTATGCAAGCGCGATTGAAGAAAAGCAACATCTGACAGCGCGTCCATCACGGTTTTATACGACCTTTTACATCCCCGTTGGCCGCCGGCGCCTGGTAGTGCCGCTGCCGATACCTCCTTCAATATGGATGAAAATCTCGAATCGACTGGGTAAACAGAAGGCCTCTGTGGTCGTCTGGGTATTCCTCCTTGGTTTGGGGTGGCTTCTGCTCTCTCTCGTGCGCAGGTTGGAAAATCGGCCACGATGGACCAACAGCGTGATCGGCGACCCTCCAACACTCGTCTACAGCCGTGAAGACTTGCGGCGTATATGGCAATGGGAAATCTCCAGCGGGCATTACCCTAGTACGCGACCGAGTGAGTCTTCTGAATTCCCTTTTTGTCCCGAGTGTGCCGTGCTGACGAGTCGCGTCCGTCCTAGTTCCCGAGGAGATTCGGTTGGCAATACCCCCGATGAACCCTGGCATCCCTCCGGAGAAATACCAACGGAAACCAAGAAAGAGTAACCTCGCTTCTGGCATCGCCGACCGAACTCCTTCACCAATTGGCATTGGCTCGAAACGCGAATACATCAACATCACCGCCCAACCTCCGAACATCGCCTACCCGCCACGAGTGCCCACGGGAAGCGGTACGTCTTAACTCCTCCCATGATAATACCGAAGCTCACGCCCATGCCCCACAGTCGCTGACCTCGATGTCATCATGGAAAACTGTGACTTCTCTCAGCAGAAGGTAATGGCGTGAATGTCTCATTTAACTGCGGATGCCTGACCAATATTTTTTACGTAGTATGTGCGGGACTGCTTGGAGGTCATGCGTTTGGGTGCTGGCCTCGACGTAGGAAAGCACGTGCGACGAGCAAACACGGACGACTGGAAATACATTTACCGGGAGGCACCATCTTCGACACGGGAACCGCCAGCGAAACAAAAGCCGCTTACGCCGAAACAGCAGAAGATGCTGAAGGAAGGCAACTCGGACGCCGGACTATGGCAGCGCGACGTTCTCGAAGCACCCTTGACTAATCTTAGCAGGCCAGTTCCTGCCAAGCCCTTCCCTGACCTTGACGGAGTCTGCGATCCGGATTATCCGAAGGTCTTCCACATGTTCTGGGCAGGACCATTCAACGAAAAGCCCTACGTCGCCATGCTCTCCTTCCTCTTCACCCAAAACCTCGGCCTTCATCTCGACACACCAGATCCCACCGTATGTCGTCCTCAGTTCTGGATGTGGATCAACCCCGGACCCGCTGCCGCGGTGCCCAACCCCAACGCCATTCGCGACATGTTCAGGGAATTGGCCGATAGTCCGTGGGCAGCACCATTCCTTCACCCTCGGTTCAAGGAAGTCATCAAGTTCAAGATGTGGAATACGACCGAACAGTTGGACGGTGTCCCGGAATTGAAGGACGAGTGGAGGAGTTACCAGGAGAGTCTCTTCAACAGCGGTGGAACTAAATACAAGGTGCCCTCTGGAAAAGACAAGGAGAAGGCCGCCGCGAAAGCACTAGCCGAAACAGTCTCACCTTCCGCATCCGTTTCCAGTCTGTCTACGAAGTCGACCTCAGACGGCGATGTCGCTCCCGCATCTGCGGCTAGCGGCCAGAACGGCGACGGCGACCTCTACAACCGTTTGGGATCCACGTCCGCCGACGCGTACGACCGTCTCTCCGTCGTCCTCTCCGACATGGCTCGCTTCATCCTGTGCCACCGATTCGGAGGAACCTATCTTGACGCCGACACCGTCTTCCTGCGAGACTGGGAGGAGTTGTGGGGATGGAAAGGAGCATTCGCGTACCGCTGGTCACGCTTACCGACATACAACACCGCTGTCCTTCGCTTGAACAAAGGATCTGCGCTTGGAACGTTCTTGTTCCGTACCGCGTTCAGGAACATGTTCGACTTCCACCCGATGACGATTGCCAAATACACCAAAGACGCGTACCTCGAGTCTCTGCTGCTGAGGTTGCCCGATGCTATGTTCGACCCTGCGTGGCTCGCAGTAGAAGGATACCAGAGGGATCGCCCGCAATTCCCCATGTTTACGGAGTACGTGCCACACAAAAGCTCTTCTTTCACCTTGGCTGATAATCATTACTGGCGCGTAGCTTCAAACATTTCTTCCAGCCTCCATTGAACGAGGCTGCTGCTCCCCAGATGTTGGGCTTCGACGGCTTCTTCAAAGGCGCTTACTCTTACCACTACCACAACTTCTGGTAAGCGAACGTCCTACAACAATCCACTCGTCAACCCCGCTGACATTGTCGAACAGGTGGGTACCATTCGACCCTGCGCGCAACTTCCCAGATCTCGGGCCGAAGTTCAAGGATGGAGAGATCAAAGCCCGCATGAAGCTCAAGGCAGAGGCGGCCGCTGAGGCCGCCCGACTTGCCAAAGCAGCGGCCGCAGGACACAAAGCCGGAGCGGATCCCGCCGGTGAAGAAGCGCACAAGAAGCAGGCCGCGCTCAAGGCCTCCAAGGCTCCGAAGGTGTCCCTCGAGCCGACTGAGCAGGACCTGAGAGAATTCGACCGCGAAGATCAGGACATTTCGATGGACAGCCGCGACTTGGCATGGAGCGCTGTTCTAAAGCGGACCTTCGAAGGTTACATTCGTGGAGAACGACCCAACATGTACGGAGAATGGTTGAAGTGGTAAGAATTTCAAGTCGAGGTCAAGGCTCACAAGGACCATAGCGCTCTGTGCTTTGTGCCATGTCACCACCATCAGACATTTGCCATTTATGTATACCAGGAGCGATCGTCGCTACTATTTAATAGACCGATCGCGTTTTTTGTACGAGGCGTCGTTTGAACGTGTGTTGTGTCACGTACTTTTAGCTCACTATCTAATTTGTCTGGTTATTTATTCCAATGTTGATTCTCCTCGTCCAAACCCCATATCTACGAGAGCTCGCCAGAACTTGTTTCATTGACCAAGAAGAAAAGCAAAATAGGATGAGGAATAAAGTGGAAAGCGTACTTGGAGTCACTAAATACCAGACTGTTGGAAGAGGACGTTGCCGCCACCATCGCCTGCGCATTCTCAGCTGATGCACGGAATGATGTAATGACTCCAGCTGGACCCACTCGTTCACATTTGAACTTAGCTGGCAGAAGTTGGGTGCGAGTACTGGCGGGACAGGGATGGTCATGGTCGTTGAGAACAGCGAGCTTGCAAGTTGGCTGTCTTGGGGGGGGGGGGGGGGGGTTGCAGTTGAAAAGGGCCAAAGGCGGCGAACACCCACGGACCCCCGCATCCCCACGCACCCGTGTTTGCAGAGCCAGCTTTTCTTGGGAGACC
>WSUI01000134.1:0-17396 GCA_019633595.1 Tulasnella sp. UAMH 9824 | reverse complement strand
CCCGCCCGCCGCCCCCGCCCCGCCGCCCCCCGCGCGCCCCCCCGCGCCCCCCCCCCGCCCGCCCGCGCCGGCCCGCCCGGGGGGGCGGCCCCCCGTCTTGCAGATGAACAGGGCCTAAGGCGTCGAACAGACACAGAACCCCTCTTCCCAAAGGACCCGGTATTGCAGAGACTACTTTTCTTAGGAGAACTCGTGAGACCAGTTTGACGTGCTCGGACTGTGCGACCTCGCCTTTCGTACATAAAGCGGAACGCTGAGGTTCCAACGAGGCCTTCGACACTGTACATGTAGAGCAGGAAAAGTCAGCACACGGAGTCTGTTGAATTGGCGGTCCAGTGTCAGAGAGAAGATTTAAGGATTCCGAGAACCCAATTCATCCGAGGACGTCCCGTCGGGACTCCCCGTCCAAGGAGTACGTGACCCCAATATGTTTTCATCAGCGTAGAGATAATCCGAGTAGGACTCACTAAAGATACTATAGGTACGAGCGACATGATGGCCTTGTTCATCCGGGAACGGGTGGGATGTTTGGCGGTTCCCACTACCAAAACATCTCTCTCGAGTATTGGAGCTTGAGCGGGACGAAGGTCTTTGATTAGCTGATGGGCTGGGGAATGTTCAGTGCATCCAGGCAAATTTTGGAGAGAATGATCCGCGAGACAAAGGTGGAAGTTGGAAAATGTTTCAGAACCTTAGCACCTTATTACCGCTATCACATTTTTGATTTTGACGACCACCTGGCACACCGCAACAGGGTAAACCCTGGAAAGGAAGCGAGGCGTTTTCTTGCTGTCTCACTTGGTCGGGAGCCGACATGATATCCCGTGCCGAACCGTGTGAGAATGGCGCCGATTATCTAACTATATATAACTACGTTTCCTTTCCTCGAAGTGGCACCTCGTAAGGCGGCCTTCACCCTGTTGCGCTTGACCATCACGCATAGTTACTCCCTGGGTTATACCTTTACATTCCCTCCCGTGCAATCAACTTTGTTTCACGCTCAATCTCGATTACGTCATGGGGTCTCTAGGAACCATTCGCAAATTCTTGGACCAGGTGTTTCCTCCGAGTCCGACCTTCAATCCTGAGACCGGTATTCCGGACCTTACTGGGAAGGTTGCTATTGTCACCGGTGAGTTAGAATCAGTTCGAGCGTTGGTTTTGCTTCCTATTCGAACATTTTGCGGTCTTGCAGGCGGCAACAGTGGATTGGGTAAAGCGACCATCAAGGTCGTAGCTCATTCAGCTATGTGAATTGGACCGTGGCTGATATGTTGGTACGAATAGCAATTACTTCTCAAGAATGCCAAGGTATACATGGCATCAAGATCGCAGGGTCTGGCTGAGGAGGCCATTCGTGACGTCAGTTTCCCAGCCGCTTGCGTTTCACCCTCGTTCACCTCAACTTTGCCTTGTTGCAGCTAAAACAGCAGACAGGAAAGGAAGCAATTTTCCTCGAGATTGATCTCTCCAGCCTTGAAAAAGTGACTAGGGCTGCTAACGAATTCAAAAGGTACGCGACCGTCAAGCTTCATGTTCGCGGGGTCATTGGGTGGTTTGAACTAATGGTATTAATATACTTCAGCAAAGAGACTGAGTTACACATTCTCTTCAACTCAGCGTGAGTGTGTCACTTCTGGGTTCGTGCTGTTCCTTTGATTCATTGGCCATTGTTCACTTAGTGCCACTCTGGGAACTCCGCCGGAACAATTGTCAGACGGTACGTCTAGGCCTGCCCCAAAGGGCCAACGTATGACTAATGCTCTCCCATCGATCATAGATGGTCTCGACCTTCAATTCGCCACGAACGTCCTCGGACCCGCGCACTTCACCCTCCTGTTGATCCCCGAGCTGACCACTGGAGCCAAATCATCTCCTGACGGGAAAGCTCGCGTTGTTAACGTTTCGTCCGGAGGGGTCTACCTTAACCATTGGGGACTGCTGGACTGGAAGACTCTAGAATCTGACGGCCTAGCGGAACGCCGCAAGCTCGGGTCTGTCATGCTCTACAATCAGAGTAAATACGTAAGACCGTATAATCCCCCCCGAGATAACTCTCCATGCCGATGACCGTCCTTTACAGGGTGTGGTAGCCTTTTCCAATGAACTAGCAAGACGCTACGTAGACCAAGGGATTATCTCCAGTGCGGTCAACCCCGGTACAAGTTTCTTGTCATCACCTAGCTCGATCGCATCGTGGACTTACAGCTCCTGTTCTAGGCGCAGTTCGAACCCGGCTATTCCGCCGGTTGGGTTTCTTGAATCAATGGTTCATTGTGAGTCCTCATAACGCTTGAATCATCGGACGGAGGCGGGTTAATCAAACAGCCGCGACTGCACCCCACGCTCCAGTTTACTTTCCTAGCACATCCTCCAGAAAAAGGGGCTTTGACGCAGCTCTACGTCGGTACCTCCCCGGAGACGAAAGACACTAATGGCGGGTGGTTCTTCCCATTTGCCAGGGAGTTTCCGCAGGATGGGTGGACGAGAAACCCGCAAATCGAGGCGAAACTGTGGGATTGGATCGAGGAGAAGAGGAAGCGGTACTGTTGATTGTAATATCGGAAAACAGTCCAGAGTTAGTCTCATTTAATCATTCCAAGGTTGGCTATGTAATATCACTCCGACCCAGTACTCTTTGGTTCCTTCTCTTCTTCGAGTAACGAGTGAATACTCTCCCACACCCTGTCGACTCGCACGTTGTGGGCCTACGACGGGCGGTCGGTGCACCTTAACAGGGGCAAGCCCCTAAAATAGAAGCGAGGTTGTTTTTCGCTGTTTCACTCGATGTCCCGCCGACATCCCCTGCTGAACCGTGCGATAATGTGGCTTGATTTCAATTTACGTTCCCTTTCTTTGCGTTATCAGGGGGGTGTACATCTCGAGAGGGCGTGTCCATCCCTTGCGCCCAACCACCAAGCACAGTTACTCCCTCAACTTCCAAGTTTTGCTCTGCCCTGCTTTGCACTCAACAACTGTTCGGTGGTTAAACTCGACTACACCATGGGGTTCATAGGAACCATTCGCCAATTCTTGGACCATATGTTTCCTCCTCGTCCGGTTTTCAATCCAGAAACCGACATTCCTGACCTTACTGGAAAGGTTGTCATTGTCACCGGTGGGTTTTCATCAGCTCAAGTGCTCTGTCTCGCTTCCCTTACGAACGTTACTGCGGTGGCGCAGGTGGCAACAGCGGAGTGGGTAAAGAGACTGTCAAGGTAGTAGCTCTTCGGCTTCGTGAAGATTTGCTGTAGCTGACATTTTAGTACGAATAGCAACTCCTTCTCAAGAATGCGAAGGTGTACATGGCTTCAAGGTCGCGGGACCGAGCTGAGGAAGAGATTCGTGACGTAAGTTTCTCAGGCGCATGCGTTCCGACCACATTGCCTCAAGTTCGAATTCACCATTTTGCAGTTGAAACAGCAGACCGGAAAAGAAGCCATTTTCCTCGAGCTCGATCTTTCAGGTCTTGAAAAGGTGACCAAGGCTGCCAACGAGTTCAAGAGGTACGATAATGTCGTAAGCGAGCGGGGCCGTCAGACGCTTTAAACTAACCGTATTTATATCCTTCAGCAAAGAAACTGAATTGCACATTCTCTTCAACTCAGCGTGAGATCGACTTCTCTTTTTTTGTTTCCTTGGTGGTCTTCTTACTGATTCATGGGCGGTCGATGACTTAGTGCTACCTTGGGAACCCCACCGGAACAATTGAGCGACGGTGCGTCGGGAGCTGCTTCGACTTCGATACGCGACTGATGTCCTTCGGTTGACCATAGATGGTCTCGACCTCCAATTCGGCACGAACGTCCTCGGACACGCGCACTTCACCCTCCTCTTGATCCCCGAGCTCGCTGCTGGAGCTAAATCATCTGCTGATGGGAAGGCTCGCGTTGTCAACGTTTCATCGTCGGCGGTCTACCTGAACCATCGGCGTTTGCTGGACTGGAAGACTTTGGAAACCGACGGCATCGCAGAACGCCGCAAGCTCGGCACTGTTATGCTGTACAATCAGAGTAAATATGTAAGCATTGTTATCGCTGCGTATAGTCCTACGGGTTTTGAAGGGTTCTTTCTAGGGTGTTTTGGCCTTTTCCAACGAACTAGCGCGACGTTACGTTGACCAAGGGGTTATCTCCAATGCACTCAACCCCGGTACGTGCTCCTAATAATCCCCGCATAATTGGATCGCACGAGAGACTTAAATTTCTTATTCAGGCGCTATTCGCACAAGGCTGTTCCGTCGCTTGGGTTCGTTCAACGAATGGGTCATCGTGAGTCTTCCAAACGACTTCTGCTAGGTGCACCCTCCCGTCAGGCCGCTTAATTAAGCGTCTCCCCTTTGCTGCAGTTCACCTTCCTCGCGCACCTGCCAGAGAAAGGAGCTCTGACGCAACTCTATGTTGGCACTTCCCCCGAAACGAAGGATGCCAATGGAAAATGGTTCGCGCCATTCGCCAGGGAGTGTCCGCAAGACGGATGGACGAGGAATCCGGAAATCGAGGCGAAATTGTGGGACTGGATCGAGGAGAAGAGGAAGCGATACTGTTGACTGTAATATTATTGTACTCTTGGAGAATGGTCCAAAGTTAATTTCATCTAATGCCTCTGATCCCACGTTTCAAGTAGGCGGTTTATCAACCGCCTCGAATTATCCAGCCTTCCTTTCCCTGGAGGGCGACATCGGGACCAAAATATATTGATCGAACTGGAATCAACGAGTACTGGTCAGGCCATCAGTGTAACTCAATTTGCGATGTATTTACAGCAAACCCTCTTTTTGAACCCCCCGAAGAGCCACCCAGTGGTGACGAGTGCCCAGCGAAGCACCGGATCGAGACCAACACCACACGTTTCCAACCATCATACAAGCGGACTATCCTACCCCCTCCCTTTTTGGCTCTACAAACAAAACAGACTACTCGGACATTAAAGAAATCCTACAGGAGGTACATCGCCAACACTGTCGGACAGATTATCAGGTCGATGAAATCTATGAATCGGTAACAAACGGCTAATACTACTGTATGAAGGCAGTACAACGGTTTGTTCTTCTTTCCGCTTTAGCAATGCTCGGCAAGTTTCAAACCAATCGGTGCTTTCAATACGTTCACTACTTTTCTTGTACGAAACCTTCAAATAGTGGTACCCCAGACGTATGTCATAAAAACCAATCTGGGGAGATTGTGTGTAGAAGGCGCCTATTCGCCCAGGCTAACAGGCGTATGCCTTGCGTGTCTTCGGAGTACTCTCTTCCACCCCGCCCAATAAACGCATTCCAATCCGCTGAGTGAACCTTGCCCGGGCATAGTCCTCCTTCATGCTGAAGCTGACAGATGAAAGTTGCTCGGTGACGACTAGCCAATTCCAACCCAGCCTCGACTCCGACAAAGGGCTGATCGGTTATAGGATTCGACTGCCCCACTTGGTGTGGAATGGCCACCCAACGAAAGTCAGAGGAATCACCTACAAGGACCTCAAACGGCGTAATACCCTGTACCTCTATTGAATAAATCGGTAGGCCTGCACCTGTGTATCCAGGACATGGCTGTCAATAAGTCGTGTGAGGCACATGAGTGCGCACGGGGCGTACCTGCGATGTGTCTGCCACACTTTCCGACAATAAGTCCCTGGCCTTCCATCCAGGCTCGAGCACTGTATAATGGTTCACCTGTGCGTTCGAAGCCTGTGACGAGGGCAACGTCGGGAATATCCTTTTCTGTCTCCACAAGCAACCAGCACGGCGCCGAATTGTATTTCACTTCATGGTATCGTCTTCTGCGCTCCTCAGCTTGGCAAAGCCAGTCCTCACGAGAGTCAATTCGCTGAAGGGAAGCGGATGGAGGAACTTCGGTCCACCACTTCTCAACAAAGACCCGGGCTGGAGAGGTGGCTTGAGGAGGAGCAAGTGGGTAGTCAATAAGCACGGCCTTTTCGAGACGATGCCAACTCGTTTTGATGTCCTCCGGGAGCGATGCATGCCATTCAAGGGCATGGCCGGCAAAGCAGGGGAATGCCAATCGAAGCATCCATGACGAATCGTTATCTTTACCTTCCTCAGACGCCCTGAACCGGATCTCGCGAATGAATGCCCGGCATTCCTCTTTGTCTTTCCCGGTGAACACGAAAGCAGACCGCTCATCTTTGACTTAACGAGTACCCGGTGACCGTTAGGAAGCTTAAATTAAAACTGCTGATATTGCTGACACACCTGAGTTCAAAGTACCAGCTTCTTCCAGTGCTGGTTGTGCATATCGAGCGAGGAGAGAGCGGCGCAGCAGTCTCCAGCTAGTTTGTGTTTCTTCGTCAAGACTCTCGAACCAGAACTGTGCATTGCCTCTGAACAGGACGGAGGCTTGGTTCGCCATCCACTCGTCATTTCCTTGGTTTCCGGCTTCAAGGGCTCGTTCTCGGATCCCGAGGATAAATTGGTGACAGGTAAGTCCTTCGGAGCCAGTAAAAACTATGTCTCCTGAGTGGATCCGACCTCAGTGTAGAAAATGTAACAGCTCATGCGAGTTAAGGCTTGACATACGCGTTTCAGGAGTTATTCTTTCGGCTGAGGGCACCGCCGGCATCGGGCAAGCTGTGAGCCTGATGGGTTTGACGGGAATGTTGACGTGGGCGGCACCGGGAACGGCGAGGGCTTGAGGGGCCTTTTGCTTGGAGGAGTCTCGAACGAGTGCTGGAGGAGGACTTGAGGGATGACCGGGGAGGGGAGACGGGGCTTGTGAAGAACGATGCTGTGGTCGGTCGGGAGTACGATGTTGCGGAGCGGAAGGTTGAGGCGCGTTCGATGACTGGAAGAGATTGTCAGGCGGAGCAAACCTAATCCCGCATAAAAATACGTACGGCACTTGCTTGCCATCCCTTGCCGCCGTTAAGCAACATCCAGTCGTAAACACCATCCTCCACCTCGCCAGAGTTGCGGAGAACCTTCGTCAACAGGTTGCGTAGGAAGTCGTAATCGGGATTCTCTTCGAAGCCCAACCTTCGGACGTAGTTGAGGTAGATCGCGAACTCCTCTGAGGATGAAAAGGGGTCGTCAGTCTCACGCAACTTACTCAGCCTCAGGTTACGTACCTGGGAAGCCTTCGCAGAGTTCCTTGATCGGTGTGCTCTGTTTCTTCTCGCCAATTTTCTCATACTTCTGCTTGTTGGTGGCGGCCTTCAAACCCTGCCATGGGAGGCCACCACGCAAGAAATACATGAAAACATGCCCTAAGGACTCGAGGTCGTCCCGCCGTGACTGCTCTGTAAACGACGTCAACGCCATCAGCGATTGCGGTACTTTAGGACCCTTCATCTGTTCACTCACCACGACCAAGGTGTGTGTTGATGCTCATGTACCGAGCAGTCCCGCTGAGGCTTTTACGTTCACGATAGGGGATGTGCTGGCGGGCTTTGGGGTCACGATACAGCTTAGCCAAACCAAAGTCGATTATGCTACGGATTGTGCAAGGGGTCAGCCACACCAGACACTATAGATAGTTAGTTTCTGAACGGACTGACAAGATCGTCGATTCATTCTTCGTGCCTGGTGGACCGATGAGGAAATGTTCAGGCTTGATATCCCTATAGATCAGATTCTCTTCGTGTACCGTTTGGACTCGTGAAAGCTACGGAGATGAAAGGTGTTAGCGTGACTGTGCATCGCCGCCAGCGCCGCCCTCGAGGCACGTAGGCATCAAAATTTCGACCGTAACACACCATTGCCTTGGCGACCATAACGACAGTCTTTATACTGAATTTCCTGCCACATAGATCGAAGAGGTCCTCGAGATTCGGGCCGAATAGATCGATGATCAGTACATCGTGGAGGCCTTCCGGCCCGAAGTGGTAGACCTGGCAGTGCAAGTGTTAGGTGGCTATTAAAAAGCGGCATGTATAACGGCTCGGCCAGTGACTGTGCATACCTGTGGGACTCCATCTTAGAACGCGGATAGGGCGCCATATGAAGGACACGTGGGTGAGACGGGGTGAGAGCGGGGATAGTGGCTATGACCATTCTTACAGCAGCCGTTCAGAATGCGATAGCTACGATACTCGTCACGAAGCCGAGGAGCGTCAGATTTTCGCTACATCGGGAGAGACCTATGAACCGGGTTCCGGTGTTTGAATTGGTTGCACAGGACATACAGGTTCCTATTAAAGGGTCGTGCCATTCCGAGATCATTCCGAGGTCAGCCCAAACCGCTTGGCGCACACATTTTTGCCAGCGCTCTGAACGCGACTCACAAACTTGATAGCGACGGGCTGGTTGTTCAGCAAGTTGATCTGAGAGAACCGAAGAAGACAACGAGTGAGCCGAAGAGGACAACGAGTGAACCGAAACTGGACGAGGTTCAGAGATACGCCAGTCCAGACTGGGACGCACGCCTTCAAAGACGACACCAAAGCTGCCCTCGCCGATTTTTTTGCCGACTTGATAGTGAACACCGACGACAGCTTGGCTGCTGGAAGAGGAGGTATGGGCGGACATTAAGGAGGGAGAGGGAGGGAGGAGGAAAGGAGAGCCCGGATTTTGGAGTTTTGATCGCAGCGGCGCGCGCGCCAGTCCCCGACTCTACAGGGTAGGATTTCAATCACACACGGCCACGAACAAATCAAGAACGAACGCAAGGTTGAATGAGAGCTGCACTGGAATGGTGATGCATGAATAAATGGCAGTCGACGGCATGTAAGGGGCGGCAGGAACGAGAAAAGGAATCACAATGGCAAGACAAAAAAGGTAGGGGCAAGAATGTCAAACAGTGCGTAAGAACCAAGCTAGTCGTCATCGTCGCCGTCATCGTTTCTGATTCAAATCTGCTTCAGGGACGGCCTCACCTTCGCGCTCGATGTCTGAGGGTTTGGCCTTCGGAAGAGTAATGGTGGAAACTTTCGACCTTTTGGAGGGGTGAAGAGCTTGACGGTAGAGTCAGAATCGATTTTTTTACTTGCGGCTTTTGAGGGCCCTGGAGTGATTGCGGACGCCGCGATCGCGAACGAAAGCTTGGTCGTCTTAGTGGTTTATTACTCTCCTTGGACCTTGATTACTTGAATGGCTTCTAGTACTAGTTAATAGATATGGTTTTAGATGGAAGGATGAGTGGAATTAGTCAGATTGAAGGGGTAATGGGGAACGTTTGACATGGTCTAAACCAGACAGGACGGCAGGCCCAGGGGGCGACCGACAAATTAAGCCAACAGTCCACTGCAATAACCCAAGTCCCTAGTCAGAAGACGAGCGATGTCTACTGATGAGGCACGGCGGCTTAGTTTATTTCCAGCATTCGGAATGCGGTGGTATTACAAGCGTTGAACGCTCGACTGGGCCCCGGAAGGTTTTGAATAGCGTAGTTATATTGGGGGTTGACCATCCCGCTAACTTCAATCGGGGTCCTGGATAATACAAATGAGTAAAGAGATGCAAGCCGATAACAAAGGGGCTCAGCGACTTTATCAAAGAAAAATTCAAGGGCGTTGCTCGATCTGAATGAACGGCTGAATGATGCCAGATAGGCAACGCGCACAGACTCCACATTGATCTAACATCACGTACCATGTAGCATTAAAGGATTTCATGCAACAATTGTGTACGATTTCCTCCTTGGTATTTTCGGTCATTCACTTTTAATAAGGCGAGAAGATCTCTTAGTAACGTCGGCGGCACGAGCCCTGTTCTCTCGGCGAACGACTCGATACCGGGCCGTGTGGCTCTGGAGTCATGAAGGTGAGGGCAGCCTGACATGCTCATCTTTTGAGCACCCTAAAGCAGCATCCATACTAAAGGATGAAGATAGACGGGGTTCACGATCTGGCAGTACAAACATTCAAATAGGTACAAACTAATAAGTATCGGGAAGAATCGGGTGGGTGTTCGGGGACGCTCCGATCTGACAAAACCCTCCCTACATACGTAGAATCGGGGATGAGAGAGAGAGGGGGAGGAAGCCCGCCTTTTACACGCGCTTATCTCCCCAAGCTTCTCACTTCGCACCGGCTTTCGAATGTCACCCAAGCTTGGACGTTGCCGTTCATCTCACAAGACTGTCTGCAGCATTGACGGGAATGGGTCCTTATGATTCTCAACCAACCAGTATCTCTCTTTTTGTTCAAGCACGTCTCGGAAGCAAGTCCGTACGCCTGCTTTCCCATCCCGAGCGAGCATCCGGCTAATACCCACATTCAGCACACTGGCACTGCTTCGCTGACGGTGCTAGCAATAGAGTCTATGATACCCTAAGCGCGGACGATCGCGAAGCGTGAGTGGGCATAAGATCTCCCATCTAGCGCCCATTTCACCACCTTTAATGTTGCAGCTATTTGCCCGAACTCATGAAAGGAGACCTCGACTCAATTCGACCCGAAGTCCACCAGTGGTACGAAGGAAAACAAGTCGATGTTGTGCGTGATCCCGACCAAGATGCCACCGATTTCATGAAATGCGTCGCGAGTGTTGAGGCTTTGGAGGTGGCCTCGGATTCCCCGGACCAGCTCGACATCATCGTTCTCGGAGGACTTTCTGGCCGACTGGACCAGACCGTACACACACTATCATACCTTCACAAGCTTCGCGCCCAACGGGAACGTATTTTTGCAGTAACCGACGATGATGTTTCTTGGGCACTAGATTCGGTGAGCGGCGCTCTGGCCCGTTCCCATGATTCGAAGTTGACGCGCGCTTCCGCATTGAAGGGGGAGCCACGACATCACTGTTGATAAGTCACTTCTAGGACCTACCTGTTGTCTTTTGCCGGTTGGAGTTGGGTCCACGATCCTCTCAACCCGCGGATTAGAGTGGAATCCAAGTGGGTCTCGCTCAAATCCGCGTTCCTTTTGCATGACGCTGATGTTCTTCTGCCAGCCGAGAAAGAATCTTCTTTCGATGGTATGGTGTCCACATCGAACTGGGTAGCCGAAGACCGAATCTGGATAAAGACCTCGCAACCGATCTGGTGGTGTGTCGAGCGGAAGAAGACAGAAAAGGACTTGGCCCCTTCGCGTGCGTACTGCTTTTACCACGTTGTTGAATCACCGGAACTAAATTATATCGGATTACAGCTGTTTGCATAAATGATGGCAGTCGAGGAGAAAAGAAAGTAAAGAAAGAGAAGGGAAGGGTCCCAAGGTGTTCCTTTTTGGTTCCGACAGTCACCCCAAAATAAAGGTGTGACCGTAATGTCACACCAATCACAACTGGTGGAGTTGGACTTCGTATGTCGCCCGTCGTGGATTTACGTGTGAGATGAGATACAAGTGTCAAAGTTTTTAGTTCGCTTGTGTGGTCTAGGGGTAATCTTACACGGAAATGGCGGGCTTCTCTCTCTACAAGCTGCCCGCACTGGCTCTATCAGAGGAATATGATGTATGTTTGGTTGAATAGTGTCACCGCGAGCACGTGTCGGCGGATCACATATAGAGTCCAGTTTGTATCTTGAGATCAATCGTGGAGGTACCCGGTGGATGCGGGAAAGATATGGAGACCGTTGGAGGTTGGATGCGGATTTGGTTATTGCCACAGCGATCACGCATAATTGATGCCATTCACAACTGTGTTATCCCACTTTATAACATGGAAGATTGTTAGCAGAAGGCGAGATAGCCATCACTACTAAAGGCACTCCCAGAGATCACACCAACTGTGGGAGGTCGGTGCGCGGGGGCTCGAAAATACCTAGCATGGATAAGGGTTGGCGAGCAGCCCAACACAAGCTGGCGCCCGGGTGCACCAAGGCATCGGGATAAGATGGGTTTAGATATGTAGAAGTAGTGGCATACGTGGAACCGTGCAAGAGGATATTCTGCACGTGTCTTGACAACCACTTATTCGCCCCTCCGCAATGGCAATCAATATCCCAGTGCCCCAACGCCGTATGCAAGGTTTTGGTGGTTGTATTATAGACTAGGTAGTGTGTGAGTCAGCTCTAGGCGCGAAAACACTTGACTGCGAGAATTGACTCGACAGTTCCCCCTTCATGGGCGCCAGCCGACATTCTTAAAGCTTTACCGCAATATGAAGCACATGCAAGTGAATAAAGGTTCAATTCTAGATTAGATACCTGCCAGACCGTACAGGAGTTGCCTCCGTCATTTATGCAGAGAAGGATCGGCACTTAGCAGACGAAACGCCTCCGACATCGAGATCCTGTCTCCGGGAATCCTGGGCCAGCACGCTTCAGCAACCTTCCAAGTATTCTCGTACGACACCCCGTTGAATTCAAGAGGGATTTTTACTGGTCTTTCGCCCTTTTGAAACACGGCCAACAGGACGGCCACTTCATTTATCAAATGAGGGAAAGGCGGATTACCGGTGAGAACCTAACGCTTTTGGTCAGAATGAATCGGCGACCGCGTAAGAGTTACAGATTGATTACCTCGACGATCGTCATAGAAAATGCATACACGTCCGATGCAAAAGTCCTAGGCTCATTATCCCATAACTCCGGGCTCTGCCATCGAAAGGTCCCGGCACCCTTCAAGGCCGTGGAGGTTTGGGCATATGTGGGCTTTGCGAGCCCAAAGTCACAAAGTAAAACGTGACCATCATCATTGATGAGAAGATTACTGCCTTTGATGTCCCCGTGAACAATGTTTTCATGATGAAGGTAGTTAACGGCATCGGACGTCTCGCACAACTGAATCGCATAAACGAGGATGATTAAGTTTGCGTATTGTTGATGCCAGGTCTCGGAAGAGCTTAACAACTCACCAATCGGACGCGATTAATGTCCGGGCGGTCGATGACGTACTCCAACAAGGTCCCATTCTTTGCAAATGGGCTGACAAAGTAAAGATGTGCCCCAGATTTGTATGTGCCAAGAAACTTTAGCACGTAAGGATGGTCCAAACGACGCCATGTGTCTGCTTCCCTCTCAAACCTCTTAGACAGTGTAAGAGCTCCAGCCAAAGAGAAAGAAAAATACTCATACAGAAACGCACCCGAATAACCTGCTCGTTCAGGGCACCTCCCCCAATTCTGAGTCGCTTCAGAGCTACCTCCCCCGTTGTCTTATGGGTGCCCTTGAATACATCTCCAAATCTCCCATTAATGTGAAGTGCTTCAGGAGGCATGGTGGTAATGAAAGCACTAATATCGTCATGGGCAGATCTTTGTTCTTCAGTTCCTCTGTGGGCTTAATCGACGAATGTCCGCTTTCGATCTGAGATTCGATGAGATAATGCCCAGCTGGCAATCGTGCTCACCATCCGAATTCGTATCAAGTATAGGACTGAGTATGTCTATGCATTCCTGCTCCTTCGGCCGTTGAAAAGATTCCTCGTTCTATGCATAGATTCATCCAGGAGGCCTTTAGTTCTTTATGATCCATTAGCGTCCATAAGGATTCAACGTACCGAGCCCGGGGCCGAGATAAAGATCTCAGCACATGTGCGCGCGTATGGTCTATCTTTCGGGCTTTTGCTCCAGCATTTCCGGACGAGCTCAAGGAGACCGTTGGGCCAGTTTTCTGGCGGAGGCCGTGGTTCTGGAGTTTGGCCGCTGAGAATTCGTTCCGCGATTGTGGAGGGCGGTATCACGTTGTAATACGGAGGCCTGCCCGTCATCATCTTTGGGAGCGGGGGTTCGCAATCAAGGAGGGGACAAGTTTAGCAAATGCGACCAGTCACTGGGATAACGTGGTAGGGAATTCGAATCTTGAATACCTCTAATGCCAGACAGCCCCAAGCCCACATATCACTATGCGTGGTTCTATCCGAAGTTGAAAGTGATTCGGGACTAAACCATGGCGCCACATTTTGGTAGCCCCAAAGCCTGACCAACTCGATACAATTTTCCAATGTGAACAGACCAACGTCGCTGAGAACTGCTTGGCCATTATCGTTGATCAGAACGTTTGTCTAGTTTAAAGGTTATCATGGAACGTCAGAACGACGTAGGCTGTCGGAAGAGTAAAGGAAGTTGCTTTGGGGTCCAACGGGATGGTTTCCTCCAGAACCATGTTTTTAGGCTCAAACAAGGAGAGAAATTCTCCCAGACGCCCTCGTACGGCATGGGAAAGGCATAAATCTGACGTACCGCTCTCAAGTTTCCGTGAACAATAGGGGGGTTGAGACTATGTAGGTAGTCCAAGCCCATCAGTGTGTCTTTTACCTATGGTGTCAAACACAGTCATGGAGGAAAAATATTAGTTTGAATTAACCAAGCCTACTAATGGAGAGTACCGACCAGCGAAAAACGTTCTTCTATTGTTGGCTGCTTTTCCTGCAAGTACCTTCGGGCGTTACCATTGCGCATGTAGGTTGAGACGAGGTATACCGTTCTGAGATCATCCTCGGTATGGTATCCGATGAATTTGAGAATGTTTTCATGGCTGCAAGATGACCAAACGCGCGTTTCGCGATCGAGCCACTTTCGTATACAACGTTAGAGGATTTAGGAGTTTGTTAATGGGTGGTCGACCACGAGTGGATATACTTACAGATAAAATATCTGCTGAGCTTGTCATCTCTTTGTCCACCAGCAATCTTTTAGCAACCACTTCCTGGGGCGACTCCGACCCGCCAGCGCCAGGTTTGAGTGTCGCAAGCATGACCACTCCAAAGTTCCCCCACCCTAATGCTCCATCTGTCAGCACGAAGCTATTTTCTGGAATTCGCAAAGATATGGTTTCATTTTGAAACTGGTTCTGTCGTAGATGGTGTGGCCAGCCGTCAGTGGTGACTCATCAGCAGCCCGGATCGGTCAACGAGCGCGCGCCAGATATCCAGCCTACCCGCTCGTTAGAACTCATAGAGTACAGCTTGGTAATTGAAACGCGCCGAATTTGAATATGTGGTAGTGGTTGCACCCGATTGCAGGGATAGTCCGCGAAGGGAGGAGGAAGCCTTGGGAAAAGAAGCGCAATATTGCGCAGCGCACCGAGCTTCGAGGGCTTGTCGTGCGGCACGTGCTTAGCTCTCAGGATCTTTTGATCTATCTTTATTTTCTCAGTCACGACAGCCAATTTCAAAGATTTGTAGTCTCAGCCTTATATTATTTGACCTCTCCCTCCCCGGAGTAGTGAAATGTATGTCTACCCCTTAACTATTGGACAAAAAAAACGGTATTCCCCAACTCTATTTTGGCGCTTCACATTGGGCAAATGTTTCGTCGTGTGGTTTGCCTGCGTCCTCGTGATTAAGGGACGTAGGAGCTCAGGGACATAATCGGGGTTTCGGGATTGGATTCGTGGAGACATTGAGATGCAACAAACCAGAGCTGGAGGAAAGCAAAATATCCTATGATTGCGTCCCTTAATCTGCACATTCCTTCCTTAATACCAGCCGAGAACCAGCGTTAGTCTAACAGGAAACGATTGGGCTTGTTCGCATGCCCGCAGGGTCACCTGAGAAGCATTAATATTCGATCTTGACGGTCTACGCGTTGACACAAACACATCGGTGCACCGATGCTAGAACTTATCCGCGAAAGAGGGCGATTGTTGTCTGGGACGGGTACCAGCGCGGACCGGAAGCCGAAGTGGATCCTGACCGAACCGTGTGAGTGTGTGGCTTGGCCGGTTTTGTGCACAGTTGCCACTATCAAGAAAGAGGAGACCAGTTCCAAACCCAAGATCCACCAGGGCTCGTTACTTGCTCTCTTTGCCACCAATCGCTGAAACTCCGACTTGTATATTCTTCTTGGAGTATTTTGAAACCCCCTTTCGACACTCTCCCATACACATCCATAGCTCAGCACCACGTAATGGGCGTTGCTCCATCCACTCGTCGTTTTCTGGACGACTTGTTCCCACCCGCTTCGTCGTACGATCCGGAAAGGGATATACCCGATCTGACGGGCAAAGTTGTCATCGTCACCGGTTCGTCTGTCCTTGTCCATGCACCGCCACAACAGCGGCCCAAAGCAGGTGTCATCTGACGACTTGGTCATCCGAGTAGGAGGCAATAGTGGGATTGGTAGGGAAACTATTAAGGTGAGATATTACACAACTGAGTGCAGCTTGGGGCTTGCTGAAGAATTCGGTCCATATAGCACTTGTTGCTTAAAAATGCGAAAGTATATATGGCATCGAGGTCACGAAATTTGGCAGAGCAAGCGATTCGCGAAGTAAAAATACTTTCACAACGTAATAAAGACGTATTTATTCTAACCTTGTCATTTTAGCTGAAGGAGGAGACCGGAAAAGAAGCAATCTTCCTAGAGCTAGATCTCTCGGGTCTCGACAAGGTTACCCGAGCCGCCAACGAGTTTAAGAGGTACGTCATGACCGTATATCCTCGATAGCGTGTGTCAACTAAGTCGCCCTTATTTTGTAGCAAGGAGTCCGAACTGCATATCCTCTTCAACTCGGCGTGCGTACTTTCTTCCCTTTCACTCCTTTATTTGGTTTTGACCGGTTCCACGTTCAGTGCAACGCTTGGAACTCCAATCGAGCAACTTTCAGACGGTATGTTGAGAGAGTGTTCAAGTTGAATTTAATCGCCGATCCCTACTGCTGTTATATAGAGGGCGTCGAGCTTCAGTTCGGCACCAACGTACTTGGACCCGCACACTTCACCCTCCTTCTGATACCTGAGCTCATTGCCGGTGCCAGGTCATCGCCTGACGGTAAAGCTCGCGTTGTTAACGTCTCCTCGTCAGGCGTGTACCTCAACCATTCAAAGTTGATTGATTGGGAAGCTTTGGAGAAAGAAGGGACGGCTGAACGCCGCAAGCTTGCCAGCCTTGGGCTCTACAATCAGAGCAAATATGTTAGTCACATTCCAGCACCGCGATATTCACGCTCGTAACTTTTCCCGACCGTCTTCTGCAGGCCATTCTCGCCTTTTCCAATGAACTCGCACGACGATACGCAGACCAGGGAATAACCTCCAACGCTCTCAACCCAGGTGAGTCTTCGCTTCTTCAACCGGAAGCTTTTATGTAATTTTGGTTAATATTCCTCAGGTGGCATCCGAACACGGCTGTTCCGTCGTATGGGTTCATTCAACGAATGGTTCATTGTAAGTCATCTCATGGCAACACTTTTGGGTGGTTGACTCAAGGACCTACGCTTTAGTATACATTCCTAACTTTCCCAGTGGAAAAGGGACCCTTGACGTCGCTCTACGTGGGCACTTCGCCTGAGACCAAAGACGCAAATGGAGGGTGGTTCATCCCGTTCGCGAGGGAGTCTCCACATTATGTGTTCACTAAGAACCCAGAGATCGAAGCGAAGCTCTGGAACTGGATCGAGGAGAAGAGGAAGGGTCACTATTGATTACTTATATGTCTCTCAAGTCAGCACATTTTAATGTGTCGGGTCTTATCGCCGGCTCCAAAAATGACATTATTCAGATAGACGGCGTGCTGGAGCTGATAGCTTATTCTGCCCGGTCCAAGTTTTGCGCTTTATGAAGTTGGATGCGCATTTCTTGTTGTACTGTTCGATTTCAATACATAGTTTCTACCTTGA